>PIJE02000298.1:436920-450040 GCA_002895965.2 Coryphaenoides rupestris
CACTAAAGGCTCGATGATTGATGAGGACGTGTGGGCAGACGTAGCGCCGGCGTGTAAAACCGTCTCAGAATCATCAACGCCGTTCGGCCCCGGCGCCCACCGGCTCAATTTATTTTAGTCCGGACAGTTTTAGCTTCCTGCGGTTTGTGCCTTTTTGGTTTTTAGTTTTTTCCTGTTTTTGTTTTTTTGCTGATGGTGGATGTTCCTGACAAAAAACCCGCTGCCTTGCACTATAAAAAAAAGTTGACCCTGCCGGCGAAAACAAATTGGAGAAAACTTGAGTTATGGAGGGACCCCTGCAGTGCGGCGTCGCGGCCGTGAGTGAGGGAGTGAGGACCGACTTTGTTCGGGTGGCGGTGCAGGTAGAGCGAGGGCCGGTTACTCAGCTGTGCCGTCGTTTTTTTTTTCTTTTCGCCGCGCGCTCAAAGTTCAAATATTTCAACTTGACCTCGTTTGCCGCCAAACCGTTCACAAAGCGCGACAACCGATGAGGTTGAACAGCTGTGACGCAGCCATGCGGCCACAGAACATCTAAATAATCATAAAGGTGTACATCGTTGTATTAGCGTCGAATTTGCCCGTGATCCAGAAAAGATGATTTTTACTCGACATCCACTACAAATTCCCACTAGTGTGCATTTACAGATTCCAATTCAAGACCCACTGGGTCAGAGTTCACCTGGACTCTGCATACCTGCAGCCTTCCCTCTCCTAACCCCAGCACTAACCTTTGTGTTTGTACGTCTCGGCATTATTTATAGTACTCAGCATTGCTTAGCATATTGTATGTTCTGAGGTGTTAGCCTCGTAACTATGAATGCTCGAAAACAGCTCTATTCTTATCTCTATGCACCACAGTGATATATTGCTGTCTCTCCTCCAACAAATGTACTCTTTGTAAGTCGCTTTGGATAAAAGTGTCTGTGCCCTAAATGCCCTAAATGTAAATGTAAGGGCACAGACGCCTAACAACTCATTCCCATCCAGTCCAGCGGATGGCCTGTGAAGGGCATTGACACGGATAAACACTACTGGACTGGGACTGGATGTGAACTAGCCTCTATACTCTCCAGGGCATAGCTCTCACATCTGGGGAGGTGGTGTGTGTGTGTGTGTGTGTGTGTGTGTGTGTGTGTGTGTGTGTGTGTGTGTGTGTGTGTGTGCGTGTGTGTGTGTGTGTGTGTGTAGACAGCTAACCCCATCCCCCTGGCCTGTATGTTTTATTGTTGCGTCATATTGCTGCAGGAATTTTGGAGTTGATGAAAAACCTTCGCATCGTCATTGCAGTATATGGAACACGTTGCTTGTGTTCTATACCTCGATGCGTTCTTTCGCTGCATAACAAAACAAACCAGGTGTTAATTTGCAAAACACCTCTCATTGTAGAGAGAGAGAGAGAGAGAGAGAGAGAGAGAGAGAGAGAGAGAGAGAGAGAGAGGAGGTGACTGATAAACATCATAGAACTAAGACGTTTGAATTTGTATCATATTTAATTATTTTTGTACTCTTTTAATGTGTAATTTTCGTACTATTCAATAATTCTACTTACCTGCCCAGGGACCACGGGAAGAAAATAGCAATTTGCTAAAACCTGGTGCATTACACTCTCTCCTTGTTTTATAAGGTTAATGTTCTTTGTACTTTGTCCCTGTGTTTTCAATATTTTATCAATTTAAAAACATTCAGAGCTTCTAAGTGTTTATATACAGTATATATATAAATATAAAAATCGAAGCTGTTCAGTGTTGCTATGTCCCGCCCATGTTTATCCCCTTTGACCTACACCCGTGGAATGTAGGAATTAACAGCCCAGGGTGGGAAGAGAAAAGGTTAAATATTTTTGCACCAATATGCAAATCACCCGATGGGTTGGAATTTGAACACATTAAAAGAAACCAAAACTACAGCTCAAAGTAGAGGAGAGGGAGGCAGGACGCGTCAGATATAAATTATACTCAGTATGTTATAAAGCTGTGTGCATATGTGCAGCATACATGCATTGACACTGTACAGCCGCACCGCACACACACACACCAGCACACACACACACACACACACACACACACACACACACACACACACACCTCATACACACACACACACACACACACACACACACACACGTGCGTGTAATCATGAGCAAGCATGCAAATGACGCCTTTGTAGAACGAACAGTCAGACGGAGGAGAGAGGAGAAGAGCGAAGGTTTAATGGATATTAGTCTGGGATAAAGAATGACCGCACACACACACACACACACACTCTTGCACGCACACACAGACACACACACACACACACACACACCATTGCACAGGTAGCCCTCGCAACAACGCAACCTGTTGACTGAAGTGCTTAAGTTACTACGGGATTGACAAGAATAACTTCTCAGATGAGAACATAAAAACATAAGCGTCATATAGGAATACAAAATATATAAAACATTTCAAAAAGTAAAACAAGGCATAAATATAACAGACCAGGGACACATTCTAAACAAACGTTTGGGTTGGTTGGTGGCGGTGTGGGGGATTTAAAATGGCCGCCCGCCAGTCAGACGTCAGGCGGTGTGCGGAGACGAGCGGCCGAACACGAGCCCGGTCAAGTGGGTCCGTCGGAACGTTGCGCACAAACACACGCCGATTAACGCCGACGTCCGACGGACCGGAGGCAAGTCGGGGATTTGCCGGGGCTCACGCGCCTCTCTTCATTTGGGGTCCCGACGTCCCTCCGAACTGTATTTATGCTCATGATAAGAATAGTGCTCCAAAGAAAACGTGTCGCCTTTTACTGCACTTTTCACTGTACTTACCAAGTACCATTACTAATAGTTTAGAGTTGTTTCAGAATGTATGTTTAGAAGAATACTTCATGGGTGAATGGGGAGTAAGCGTTCCATTGTACTGGTTACTATGGCGATAAAGAAATCTGGAATCTTGAATCTTGAATCTTGCATGCAAAGAAACACTGTCTCCAAAACAAACTATTTACGATAGATGGAGGTTTTGTCTTTTTTCAAAACTGTTTCATCGCAAACCTATTTTTGACGTCGGGCTAAGACGACGGGAGTCTAATTTAATCCACGTCTTTCCTGCCTCTTGTTGTTTCACTGTTGATGACTCTTAATAGCACGAAGGGAACTTGGTTGAGTCACGACCAACCCCATGACCAACCCCCCCCCCCCCCCCCCCCCACCCCCCCCCCCCCCCCCCCCCCCCCCCCCCCCCCCCCCCCCCCCCCCCCCACGTAATAAACTCCCCGCCACAAAACACACACTTAAACACACACACACACACACACGCACACCCATCTCATGTTCAAAGCCACGTCAGCCAGATCAGTAAATAATTACAAACCACAAGGCAGGCAGGCAGGCAGGCAGACAGGCAGGCAGGCAGGCAGGCAGACAGCGGGGGGGTAATTGGATGTACAGCAGCTCTGAGATACGGCTGATGGACAGATCCCCATTAAGTTAATCCACCGCCAGCCGCGAGGCCTCCAAGGGCCCACCACAATCCCCCTCCCCTCCCCCCCCCCCCCCCCCCCCCCCCCCCACCCCGCTCGCAGAAGGCAGGGAGAGAGGACACATACATACTGTCGTCATATGCAATGTAGACACACACACGCACACACACACACACACACACACACACACACACACACACACACACACACACACACACACACACACACAGATATGTATACAAACCCTTACCTATGCACACACTTACGTATACATACACACCTGAAGACATAGACACGCTCATGTACAGTCGATGTATACATACACATACTGTACATGTACACTTGCACACGTGTAGACATACACACACACACACACACATATACACACACATACATAGACACACATGTAGACACACACACACACTTACATATACTATACACACTTACATATACTATACACACACACACATATGTACATATCCACATGAAGACACTACAAAAACACACATATGTACATATCCACATGAAGACACTACAAAAACACACATACCCACACATGCGTACATACACACACGCACACACACACACACAAACAAACACACACACACACACACCCAGAGTCCACGTCACTCAGGGTGGTCTCAGAGCATCCAGCCACCAGAACACACACTCCAACCTTCAGTCTGTCCTTGGTCCTCAAACTCATCCTTGACCCGCAGTCTCTCACCTGCACCACTCGCCAGGTTGTGTGTGTGTGTGTGTCTGTGTGTGTCTGTGTGTGTGTAGGTGTGTGTGTGTTTGGCAGAAAGGGCCATGGCAGTCGTCTCTCTCACACACACACACACACACACACCTGGCAGACTGTATATCCAGCGAGACGGTGGTGGTGGTGTGTGTGTGTGTGTGTGTGTGTGTGTGTGTGTGTGTGTGTGTGTGTACGGAGAACGCCGGCAGCAGGTGGCCGCTGGTTTGATGAGAAGCGCCACCTTTTGACCTTGTGGTAACGACGACACACTCTGGCTGAACGCCGCTCCGGCCCCAGCGGTTCAAGGAGAAAACTTTCGACACACACACACACACACACGCACACACTGGACACACACACACACACACACGCTGGACACACACAACTGGAAGGACGTCCAATGGACCGCAGGACTGCAGACGCGAAAATGATAATAATATAAAAGTAGGATGTGTTAAGGTGACACACACATACACGTGTGTGTGTGTGTGTGTGTGTGTGTGTGTGTGAGTGTGTGAGTGTGTGGGTGTGTACGGTGTGTGTGTGTACGTGTGTGTCTGTGTGTGTGTGTGTCCTATACGACGGTCCTATCAGATGGTCCAAAACGATGGTCCTACGCGACGGTCCAATATGACGGTCCTATGCGACGGTCCTATACGATGGTCCTAGCGATGGTCCTCTACGATGGTCCATATACGATTGGTCCTCTACGAGTGGCCATATGACGGAGGTCCTATACGATGGTCCTATACGTGGTCCTATTACGATGGTCCTAATACAGATGGTCCGTATACGATGGTCCCTATACGACGGTCGCTATACGACGGTCCTATTTGCGGACGGTCCTATACAAACGTCCTATTGCGACGGTTCCTTATAACGATGGTCCATTATACGATGGTCCGATACGATGGTCCATATACGATGGCCCTCTGTGAACGGTAGTAATAACCACCACACACACACACAACACACCACACCACACACACACCCCGGATTCCTGTTTGACTCAGCCTTGCCATGGAAACACACGCATGCAAAAAAAAAAACCCGCCAACAACCCCAAACGCAATTACTTTACCCGGAGAGTTTTTTTCGACGCAAAAAAACTCATTAATGTGTTTATGATGGCGCGTTCCCAGCGGCGTTCCTGGAATCCCGCCCGTCGCCTGGTTCGGTGAAACCCACAGGAATGGCGTGGAAAATGCATTTCATCAGCCCAACAGCCCCCGACCACCCAGGGATTATTACACTGCCCACGAGCAATCTGGGGGGGGGGGGGTTGGCGGTGTGGAGGGAACCTTCAACCCTTCAACCGAAAAAACAAGAATTACGGCCTTTGGGGTAAAACAGGTGGCAGAGAGAACGAAATACTGAGTAAGCAGTTACTTTATTTGAAGACATGTTTATATTACACTTGTATTGCACACTACACTACATCTGATTTAGTGGACGTACAATTGCACTAGGAACTCACTGCACTGCACTGTACTGTACTGTACTGTACTGTACTGTACTGCTCTGGTCACTTATCATTCATCATTATACTGTATCTTATTTAACATTTATTATGCTATTATTATTATTACTGTAATCCACCCGCCATAGTATCGTTACCCTTACTCAGTCACTTTCTATTGTGCTTGTGTACTTACTTTTACTTATCGTTTTAGAATTGTTTAGGAATTTATCTTTAGAGACTTACTTTCGGGAGTGAATGGGGAGTAAGGAACCAGAAGAAAAAGAAACAAAGAAACCAGTTTGATATCAAATCTATAAAAATACGCACCAAACTAAGGAGAATGAACACAATTAACCTCAATGTGACGGGGGGGGGGGTGGGGGGGGGGGGGGAGGGGGGTGGGGCGTGGTTAACATTAGCCTGGGATGCTGAATGACTGGAATGCCAGGTATGGTCGTGGGGGTGGAGCCTATTTGACATAACATTCTGCTAGGTGAAGCATAAATAACTATTTGGGTATTCCTAGCTGAGGCATTTTGACAACAACAACAACAACAACAACAACAACAACAACAGTAAGTCAATGGGTTGGACCACCACAGAACGCTGATCTTATATGGTAAGCCAAGGCGGGCAAGAATTAGCTTTAGACTTATTTGGAGCCGATGTTGTAAAAGCACAACGGACCAACGTAGACCGTACAGTATGTCCAGAATTGCATATCTTATATATACGACACAAAACATATTCAATGGTTCACCCCCGTCACTTCTTCTTTATTTCACAAAATAACTAGCTTGCACCTGATCTTCATGATATATCATCGTATTATCATCATCATCATTCATCAATCATCCCATCACAGAGACCGCCGACGAACTATTTTAAATGTGTCGTCTTAACCTCGCAACTATGAATGCTTGAAACTGCTCTATTCTTATCTTTATGTACCACAGAGATATATATTGCTGTCTCCTTCCAATCTTTGTAAGTTTTGCTTTGGACAAAAGCGTCTGCAAAATCCCCTAAATGTACAGTAAATGATATCCACATAGTACTGACGTTTCATTGTAACAGCAAAATAGCGTTTTTAATGACAATTGTCTTGATGAACCTGTGATCACGCTGAACGGTCAATACAACTAAAACAAGACAAAGAGAGACCAGAGGACACACATGGGACGACCTGAAACACAAGAAACCGGGCGAGAACCCATTCGTTTGGATTGATCGACTCGGGACGGGAGCTGCCGCCTCGACTGAAGCAGATCGCGGGCCTTAGCGACGAGAAGTTAGCCGCGTCATTAGCGTCCGTCGAGTTCAGCGCTCACATGCTCGGCTGCTTCCCGCGAACAATTATGTCACGAAGGTTTGCACAGGAGGCCACAGACAGGGCAGCGGCGCGGGATAATATCGACAGGCGCGACATTTTGCGAGGACAGAGTACATTGTTGGAGTCACCGCGTCTTTTTGTTGTTGTCGGTGCATTTCGACGAGGGCCGCAATAAATATATTAAATAGAATTAATAAATTTTCCGAGCCAATTCTTTCTCACGATAATGTTTTCGATTCATCATCACGTCTTCATTTTCTGTTGATTTATCCACTAAGCGCCGCCGGCCCTACAGTTACAGTAACAAGCGCTCGACAAACGATGAGGCCGATGCACAAACGACACCGCAGACGGAGGCGCTATTGTCAGATAAGATGAGATAAGATAAGATAAAGCTTTATTAAACCCAAGGGAAATTCTTGTGCCAGAAATAACAACAACATAAGAATGACAACAACATAATGATAAATGTAAAGTGTGTGCGCTCAATAGAATAACAATAAATCTAAGAAACATTTTGTACAAAATATTGGTTAACTGGAATAGAAAAGTTGGCAGAATCGGTACAACAAAAGTCAGATCATATTGGTATTATATTGGTTTTTGCGAAGCCTAGGAGAGAGAGACATGGAGTCTTTAATCACCCACCCAGACTGTTGTCCCTTTACATTTGTTTGTACAACGTCATCCGAAATTTAGTTTCATCGTAATTCCCATTCGTCGTATCTTCTCGCACGTTTGACTCTCACGCATCAATCAAATAACCGGTAACTTTTCCCCACTCGGACGGCATCGGCCCGTCGCAAACGTCGCGAATGATTTCTTTTCTTTTCTCAGCAACCGTTCCACCTAAATATCACGAGCCGAGCCGGAGACGCCTCGGCGGGCCTCAGCGGCGAAGGGGGTCGGCGGCCAGACTGGAAATAAACCGTTTGCGGCAGAGAAGGCGTTCAAACCTTATTAGATAAGAATAAGGACAGACACACACGCGACGGAGGGGGTGGTGATGGTGGTGGTGGTGGCGGGCGGCACATCTAACGGTAGGGGAAGAGAGAGCGACTTTCAATAATCTGATGCAGATCAAAAGCAAAGGGATGGAAGGAGAGTTTTTTTTTCTGTTTTTATCCGTTCTTTCATCTGTTTTTATGATTTGATCCGTTTTTAATCTGTTTTTTATCGGTTTATCGTGGGGAAGATGAGGTGCAGAGTCTACCGAGGAGGAGGCTGGCGACGGGGTCACGTGTGTGTGTGTGTGTGTGTGTGTGTGTCACGATATTCCCGGTATATAGGGCCGACTAGCCTGCTAGTGTGCTAACCAGCTAGTGTGCTAACCTGCTAATGCACTAACCTGCTAGTGCGCTAGCCTGTTTCAGTGCTAACCCGCTCGTCCCCATATGTGCGCTAACCCGTAGGTTAGGTGCTTATATTCCGGCTTATGTGCTAACCCGCTATGGCACTAACCTGTTAATGTGCTAATCCGCTAGCCTGCTAGTCTCGCTAACCAGCTAGTCGGGTGCTAACCTGCCTAATGCACGAACCTGCGACGTGCGCTTTAACCCGTTTATTTGGGCTAAACCCGGCAAAGCGTGCACTGTATCGCGACCTAGTGGGTAACCAGCATACTGTGCTAAACGCGGCTTGAGCGTGCCAACTTTGGCTTACTGGGCTAACGTCCTTTAAATGTTAACCTGCTATAGTGTGGCTAACCCAATCGTGTGCTAGCTCCGATAATTGCCGCTAACCTGCTAATGCGCTAACCCTGCGAGTGTGCTGACTGGCTACTGCGCCTAACTTTGTCCAATTAGTGGCTTAACCCGCTAGTGGTGCTAACACCACAGAGACAGATACACACGCCAGTTTGATTCCGCCCGATGCTTTGTCTTTTCTGTGGCTTTGGCAGTCTTGTCTTGCCGTCCTGTCCTGCCTGCCTCCTGCCTCCTCCTCTTCCCTCCCCTGCCTCCTCTTCCTCCTTGTGGTCTCTAGAGGCCACTAAAGCCCTTACAAATAACAAGACAAACAACGCAGGGGCACCGAAGCAAAGGTTGTGAATGCGGTGCATTTCAGGTTAGGTCAGTTCAGGGGACAACTCCATCCAGGCCTGAATGAATGGCAGACTGCAGGACAGAATTGCAGACCAGGCATCTCGCAGAGGGTCTATCGACTTTAATTAACATCACAAGAACATCCAGGCGTGGCGCATTAAGGATAAAGTAAGACAGAGAGAAGAATAGAACCTTATTGCACCCCGAAGGAAATTCATTGTGCCAGAAGGTGGCCTCAAAAATACCAAACAACAAGAATATGAAATAATAGAAATAATTTAATCGATGAAGGCAGTTTCGTAGTCAGGGTGTAATTCAGCGCCATTCATAGCACCGACGTGCGGTGGCATGAACAATGCAACGGTAAGCAACGGCAACACGTCAGGGAGCAGGTAGGGTGTAGGTGGTGTCTTGCTGCAGGGACACCGTCCACACAGTAGCTAGGAGGGGGAAGGAAGCCCGGGGATCGAACCAGCGACCTTTCTGTAGCCAGACAACCGCTTTTTTTTTACTGTTTTTAAAGGAGTAAGTAGCTGCAGTCGGAAAGATGCCACCAGACCCGCCGACACCATCCTTCGAATAAACACAATGTGCAAAGAAGGGCCTGTCTGACTCAATTGGTCGAGCGTGGCACTCGAGTCCCGATGAGATAACGTTGTTCGGATGTCTTTGGCTTTGTCGGAAGGTGAAGTGGAGAGAAACAGGTGAATTGGAGGTGTTGTTGTTGTTGTTGTTGTTAGCTTAGCTCCGCAGGTGGGTGTCTCTCTGAGAGCCCTGCAAGGTCCGTGTCAGCGCTGACATTCTCACGCTGCAACGGCCAGCTGGCCTGTCGTTTGGCTGACCTTGCGTCGTCCGCTGTCGTGTCCCTTGTTGCCGTTGACGATCATACAAACAAATCTGAAGAAGGGTTTGTATTGGACGGTCGAGGGTTGTGGAGTGTGCTGACCCACCTATGCATGGCTAAGGGGGCCAGTCCCAAAGTGGACTCTAAGGTGCAGGGTAAGGAACTGGGTCATCTAGGGGTTATTATGGGTTTGGCTCTTCTCCCAGTTGAACAGTGTGTATCTGCGGTCCAAAAATGGGTTCGGATGAATGACATCTGGGTGTTTGACTGGTGTATTCGTTGCACGTTGTGTTGGACACAACCAACATGTGCCGTTGTTCAATGGCGGGCATGACGACACGGACTAAATGCCCACCGAAGTAGTGTTCCACTGCGTAATAGAAATGAAGTCATTAAATATTCAGATAAAACGATGTAAAAGGGCAAGTAAGAAAAAAAAAAAGGCAAGTGCAGGATGCCAAAGCCAGTCAGCCACGAAGAAGGAGGGGCCGACCCAAGAAACAGCCAAGAGGTTACACCAGAGGTATCGGGTGTTGATGCCCAGGACACCAGAGAAGACCCACACACACTCAAACAAACAAAGTACAAAACAGTACAGGACAGTCCCGCCCCCAAAAACCCCCATTCAGTTCCCTTCGGTGCCGGTGCCTGACCTAAGGACCCTCCTCCACCATACTACTGCCACTGCTTCCTGGATTAGCCGCGGCGCTATCTCCCAAATTAAGATAGCAGATAGCGCGACACAAACAAACCAAGTGACCTTCGGCATCGACAGAACCAAACGGCTGTCGACAAAAAAAAACAACAAAAAAAAACGACAAACGGGAAAAGGAATGCCTGGGGTAAATACACCAAAGAAAAGAAAAAAGAGAGAAAAAGGAAGGGAGGAAGTTAGAGTGTTAGTTTCGGCTTTCATTCCGTAAATACCTGCCTGACAGGACGGCCGGTGAAACCGTCGGCGGTGGATGGTAAAACACACACACAGGTCACACACACACACACACACATCACACAAACACACAAGACAGCAAAAGGACGGTGTGAGGCGAAGTCCCGTGACACGGGGGGGGAGGCGGCATCGCGCGTGTTAATGGATGACTCGCTATGCAGTCCGAAAGCAATCTAAAGCCATCTTCACCCAGTGGTTCTCACCCAGTGGCGCCCCTAGTGGTACTGTGAAGGACTGCGGGTGGGGGGGGGGGGGGGGGGGCTCGAACATGTGTTGTTTTAAAGCGTGCATATTATGTACGCCACCAGGTGTGAGCGAAGCACTCACTTTGTTTAAACTGGATAACTATGCAAATACGCCCCAGATTGCATCTGAAGTGTTATGGCCAGTCACGCCTCGCCAGGTGTTCCGCAGGTTTCCACAGCGATTATACTCGCTCTCGACCAGCACGCTTGCGTGGAACCACACAAATTGTTGGAAATTAACAGAGATAGTTGCTTATTTTTGTATTCTTTTTATTTTTTTCTATGTTATTACTTTCTGTTTAATGTTCAATTTTATGCACCAATTTCACAAAAGTACATTCCTTGTTTGTAAAAAACGAAGGCAATAAAGCTGATTCTTTGTTGGACTTTTATTATTTATTATTTCCAGAGGGGAACGCTCAATACTTGTCAATGTTGTTGTTGTTGTTGTTGTTGTTGTTGTTGAGTTGTTTTAATGATGGGCAGCGATGTGGGCGGGCTTAATGATTGGCAGCGAAGTCAGCGAACGCGGGCCCCCCGACGCCGGCGGCCCCTGACAGACGAGATATCAGGACGACGAACGAGACATCTGCTGGTCTAGTAGCGGTGATTCAGATTCTCTGCGCACGTGTGTGTGTGTGTGTGTGTGTGTGTGTGTGTGTGTGTGTGTGTGTGTGTCAGGCTCACATCTGTGTTTCGAGGTGTCCCGTTAAGACCCATTAGGCGTTAAATGACACGAGAACATCACACCCAATTTCTTTAAGTGGCGCGCCTCAGACTTTAGCCGCAGCTACGAGAACAGCAGTAAAAAAAGAAAACGCATCGAGCTGCAAAAGCACATTTTCCCCATAAAACCTTCGATAAATCAGTCTAGTTAAATTGGCGAGCTTTAGGGAGATTAAGTTAAGATAAAAAAAAAATAACACATCTCCTCTATGTAACTAATGAAAGAGGTGGAGTGTGTGAGTGTGTGAGTGTGTGTGTGTGTGTGTGTGTGTGTGTGTGTATGAAGAGAGAGAGAGAGGGGAGAGCGAGAGTGTGTGTTTGTCCGTGTGTCAGTGTGTGTGTATTTGTATGTATGTATGTGTGTATATATATATACATACAGGTCCCACCTCTTGTATATCATACACACACAAGGGTTATCGGGTCTACAGTGTGTGTGTGTGTGTGTGTGTGTGTGTGTGTGTCTGTGTGTGTGTGTGTGTCTGACCGTATACCCTTCCTCACCCTTCATCAGGTGGAGAGAGAGACAGAGAGAGAGAGAGAGCGAATGAGAGAGAGAGAGAGAGAGATAGAGGGGTCAGTCTGGGTTGTGTCTGAGCCCGACGCTAACACAACAGTCTTGCTGATACTCTTAACAGAGAGATAGAGAGAGAGAGGTAGGGAGAGAGAGAGCGAGCAGAGAGAGAGGGCGTGCTACACAGGGAGAACAGAATGTGTGTTTCTTTAAATAATAAGGTTGGGAAGTTTTAAAGATAAGCATCTCAAAGAGAGAGAGAGAGAGAGAGAGAGAGAGAGGCCCTGTTGAATACAAGTGGGCCTAACCAGCTCCACATGGAGAGAGCTTTAGCGTGAGGGAGAGAAGAGAGAGAGAGAGAGAGAGAGAGAGAGAGAGAGGTGTGTGTGTGTGCGTGTGTGTGCATACACATGTATGTGTGTGTGTGTGTGTGTGTGTGTGCATGTGCACAAAGTGTTATACATGTGAAAAACCGAGATTAGAGTGTGTGCTCTCCTCCAGTAACAGACTTAGTGCATGTGTGTATGTGCGTGTGTGTGTGTGTGTGTGTGTGTGTGTGTGTGTGTGTGTGTGTGTGTGTGTAAATGAAGACCTCAGCAGGACTACAACCGTATCAGCATCAGCGTGGGGGAAAGCCATGTGACATTCCTCGCGCTAGCCAGCCAGCCAGCCAGTCAGCCAGTCAGCCAGTCAGCCAGTCGCGCGCGGCTCCACCCTGTCTCTGAGCGGTGACCTCACCTTCCAGACAGCTCGCTGTTATGACAACGTCTCCCGCCTAAGACCCCTCCAGGGTTGTTT
>PIJE02000299.1:0-10500 GCA_002895965.2 Coryphaenoides rupestris
TATTACTTACTTACTTTTATTACATGTGTATGTGGCTTTGGCAATAATGTTGCTAGAACGTTCATGCCAATAAAGCTTTCTTGAATTGAATTGAGAAAGAGAGAGAGAGAGAGAGAGAGAGAGAGAGAGAGAGAGAGAGAGAGAGAGAGAGAGAGAGAGAGAGCGAGAGAGAGAGAGAGAGAGAGAGAGGGGATAGGAGGGAGAGAGACAGAGAGACAGAGAGAGAGAGAGGTGTTGTGTACAGTGAAGCTGGACAGAGTGACACTTATCGCAATATCAAAGTGCAGCTCGGCGTAGCGTATCTCTCCCGGGTGTCCAGCTATAATTGTCTTCGATAGTAAATCAAGGTGAGAGCTGGTGTCAATAAGTAATCAAGAGTTGTAGTTTTAATTGACCGGGTCAGACCTTGATGGAGAAAGCGTTCCTTCCCATTAGTACAATTAGTGTGGCGGCATTTCTGTGTGTGTGTGTGTGTGTGTGTGTGTGTGTGTGTGTGTATGTGTGCTTTCACTATAATGAATTGCTTTCAGTAGATTTCGATTTGGCATGCAATACCAGTTTTAAATTGCTTGACCACGGAGAGTCACGTAGTTTAATATGAGGTGTTTTATCCTTAGATAAATTAATAGTCTACGTTTCCCCTAGCCAAGTGCTGGAACATTTTTAAACAGGCAATTTAAACACCGCCATTGGGGAAATTGGCATGGGAATGCCCCGGTTGATCTTGGATGGATAGATACATCAAATTTGATTTCTGTCTTGAAATGCTCTCTGAATACGCATGAATATGCGTAGTGTGACGGGGCACTTATTTTAATATCGATCTTTTCTGTCCAGTACCAGTAGCCTGCCAGCCGGGCCAAGCTGGCGGTAATATTCAGGAGATGGATGAATTTGGTGAATTTCTGCCCCAGTTTTGTCTCCGGTTCCCCGTATCACGACGTAATGGCTTTGAGACTTTGGGTTTATTGGATTCGTTTCACAGCCCCACAGTCTTTTCTCAACACTTCTGTGATAAACTGCGGGCAGAAATGGGCAGACAACACACAAAGTTTCCTTCTTGGGTGTTCATAAATGGTAAATGGATTGCATTTATATCACACTTTCATCCAAAGCGCTTTACAGTTGCCTGACATTCATACACCGACGGCGGTGTCAACCATGCAAGGTAACAACAAACACGTCAGGAGCAGGTGGCGTCTTGCTCAGGGACACCTCGACACTTAGCTAGGAGGCGGAGCCCGGGGATCGAACCAGCAACCCCTGGTTGCCAGACAACCGCTCTTACCTCCTGAGCTACAGCAGCCCCAGTTCGTCCGACGGTAATGTCCACAAGTTAGCGCCTTGTGCTTTCACACCAATCCACCAAGCGTCCATATTGAGTGAGTGGAAGAAAGTTGACCTTCTGAGACTCAACACTATCGCTCCTGTCGCAAGGAACCCACAGGACACAAACCTCCGTTAACGTACAGACAGCGGTACAATACTTTTTTGGATGTTGCCATATGAAGCAGGGTACGGATTATTACTGTCACACTCAGGGAGGGTCTCCAATTTGTCACTTTATCCCCTAAACGTGGCGATTCACCGCAAGGGAACACGACAAACTTTCAAACAATATAATACCACTGTTCAAGGGCAGAGGGAGAATTATTGAAAATGAGGGAGACAGCCTATAACAGGGGGGGGGGGACAATATAGCAATACATCATTCTAGAATTAATGACGCATTGTTCCTTACAGCCATTTCATTTGGGTGTGTACTCGCTCCATCTGCTACCCTCGCCATTTGAGATGCATATTTCAGGACAGAGCCCCATCCGGACTCCATAAGAGAGGAAACGGTTCTCGCCTGTAACTTAGAGCCATTTTTGGGGTTCGGAGAAAAGNTCAGTTGACCTTCTGAGACTCAACACTATCGCTCCTGTCGCAAGGAACCCACAGGACACAAACCTCCGTTAACGTACAGACAGCGGTACAATACTTTTTTGGATGTTGCCATATGAAGCAGGGTACGGATTATTACTGTCACACTCAGGGAGGGTCTCCAATTTGTCACTTTATCCCCTAAACGTGGCGATTCACCGCAAGGGAACACGACAAACTTTCAAACAATATAATACCACTGTTCAAGGGCAGAGGGAGAATTATTGAAAATGAGGGAGACAGCCTATAACGGGGGGGGGGGACAATATAGCAATACATCATTCTACAATTAATGACGCATTGTTCCTTACAGCCATTTCATTTGGGTGTGAACTCGCTCCATCTGCTACCCTCGCCATTTGAGATGCATATTTCAGGACAGAGCCCCATCCGGACTCCATAAGAGAGGAAACGGTTCTCGCCTGTAACTTAGAGCCATTTTTGGGGTTCGGAGAAAAGCACAGGAATCAGTGAATATTCTGCGACGGCATCTTCTGCACACCTCGTCAGGAGAGGGCCGGGTTATGCGCCGCTTACTTACAATCTGTACTTTTATTGCACTATACCCGAAAATGTATGTCATATCAATTTGAGACGGAAACAGACATGGCCACTGACTTTGCAACTTCAGCTGGAAGTCGGATGGATAAGTTACAGGGCTCTCTGTTTCTCTGGAGTTAGATGGGAGTTCATCCTGAGATATGCTTCTCTCTGGCCAGACTACCTAGTGGGGCGAGGTGTGAAACTGAGTGAGTTTCATGGTGTTAACTTTTAACGATAGCTCGGCAACAGTAAGGCTTGCGTCACACAAAGGGAATAAATGTTTTCCACTATAAGATCGCACACTTTATTCACAGAATAAATTGTGCGTGTGGTTCAGGGATATGTCTCTCTTATTGCGTAATAGGCTCGGCTCAATGTATGATTGACGTGGGTCCACCATGTTTAAGGTCAATACACGATGAGAAGACCTCAACAGAAACTCCAATCTGTGTGTGTGTGTTTGTGGCTGGCTTAATTGCCTCACCTGGCCCAGTTAGAGTCTGGGGGGACCTGTGGTGTATTGGCTAATCAGTGCACCACAGGTTAAGTCAGCCACCAGCACACACACTCAGGAGAGCGCTGGCATGCCAGCACAGGTACCGTCTGCTCTGTCATTTCACTTTACTTGCACCATTTACAATAAACCGGCCTTTTCACCACAACCCTGCCTGTGTCCTTGGAGGAGCCTCAAACTAAGCCGCTTATGTGGCATTGTGGCATGAGGCTATGCTACAAGGACATCCACTAACACTGCAAACGACATGAAGACATACTGTACTGTACTGTACACTGTAGTACTGTTGTGTAAACTTGCACATTTCTAAATGTGGACGTTTTCCCTCAACCGGTGAGGGAGTAAAGTGAGAAAATCCTTTTTTTTACACTTTAGAGGAATATATATATATATATATACAGTATATACTGTATATAGGCTATATCTGCAGATATCTGCTGTAAGAAGGAAGCATATATATATATACTTACTGTCCACACACACATCTTGGCAACCATGTCATATCTGCCACTTTAGGGAATTCTCTGCAGATCCCGGATACATCAGATCCCAGAGACGTCAAATGAACACATTTAGTAAACGCATCTCTCACCACCACAGATGGGCCTTTCGCCACACACACACACACACACACACACACACACACACACACACACACACACACACACACACACACACACACACACACACACACACACCACACACACACACACACACACACACACACACACACACACACACACACACACACACACACACACACAAACCGACACACTTTCTATTTTTCTTTCTTCCATTCCTTTTAAAACCACATCATATGTGTTGTAATTCCGTTCGCCTTCACAGTCTCGTTTGCGCGGCTGTCGAGCCTCGGGAGAAATCTCCCTTCAGAAGATTCTAGAGAACAGGAAATCCCCCTGTAGCTGAGGAGGGGGGGGGGGGGGGGGGGGGGGGGGGGGGGGGGGGGGGGGGGGATTCCGTCTGGTGGGTGTGGCCTGTGAGTGAGTAATTGCTCCCCTAACTGAAACGGCGACCCTGTATAATATTTAATTCCGGTGCCCCCAGAATGACTGAACAGCATCCGTGATCCCCTCTCTCTCTCTCTCTCTCTCTCTCTCTCTCTCTCTCTCTCTCTCTCTCGTTCTCTCTCTCTCTCTCTCTCTCTCTCTCTCTCTTTCTCTCTTCCTCTCTCTCTTGTTCCTCATCCATCTCGCTCCGTCTGGTTTTGTAAATCAACGTTCAGAAGAAGCGATTCAACAAGCTGTGTATACATTTCAAGACAATTAAAATACGAAGCAGTAGACCTTTGTTGGATGTCTTTCACATATCCACGCGCGTACGTTGTGTGTGTTGTACGTGCTTTGTGTCGTACGAACAGAAAGACAATATGAACAATATGGCAGACAAAGCAAATACGACGAGATAATACAAGGCACGGTAATGCGGAGGCGTTTCATTGAATTCATGTTCATGTTCATGTTGTTGATGTTTTCCCTTCTACTCACTTGTGCTCCAGTCTAAACTAAATACTTTACACCAAGTGGGCTTTTTTTTTTAACCTCTTTCCATCTCTTTTATTATAATAGATAATAGAATATGTTGCATTTTAGAATACATTTTACTGTGCTTATAATGTTGTTTAGAGTTGTTTTAGAAGTTTGTTTAGAAGAATACTGCAGGAGTGAATGGGGAGTAAGCATTCAATTTTACTTGTTACATATGGCAGTAAAGAAATGTTGAATATTGAATAGAATGTGTACGTGTGAGGAGCATTGAAACAAGTGCTGTTTGGAAGTGTGTTGTGTGACCTGAATACCCGGAATATTCCGATTCCGGCATCAGGCGCTGGAGATGGAAAATGTGATGCAGGAATTCGTGTGTGTGTGTGTGTGTGTCGCAAATCACGCGAAAAACAATCTATAAATGGCGGCTCGCACCTCAGGACTCTGCTATCAATCACGCGAACGCGACGAGACTTTCTGCTTCCTCATGTTTTGAAGGCAGGTGAGCTGACTCAGGTGTGTGTGTGTGTGTGTGTGTCTGAGAGGGGGGAGGGTGTGTGGTGTGGTGTTGTGTTGTGTTGTGTTGTGTTGTGTTGTGTTGTGTTGTGTTGTGTGATTCTCTGCTAAGCACCGTGTCACACAAGCAACAGAACACCCAAACCCCAAATCCTTTTCCATAACAACGGGCGGGTGTGCGGTGGTGAGGGTGGAGTTGACCTACAAACTCCACCCTCAAATGTGTGAAGTCGTGAGTAATGTCTCAGCGGCGGTGGAGGCGGTGGTGAAGGAGGCAGCGGAGGTGGTGGCGGTGGAGGAGGAGGAGGTGGTGGAGGCGGTGGAGGAGGAGGTGGAGGTGGTCGTGGAGGAGGTGGTGGTGGTGGAGGTGGTCGTGGTGGAGGTGGTGGTGGAGGTGCCGGTGTAGAAGGTGAAGCTTAATATCAGCAGCCGTGGCCTTAACGATGCGAAGGAAACCTCATTTTCTTTTGAGAACACAGAGATCGATTGATCGAGCGATGGTCTGCTGTCCATCGAAAGCAATATTGAGGTTAAGTGTGTATGTGTTGGTACTTTGGTCTGGTTGGTGTGTCTGCCTGCTGCACCCAACTACACCCAACTACACCTAACTACACCTAACTATCTACACCTACGTACGTATCAGGTTATGTGTTCTTTGGGCTTTAATCGCCTCAAACTAATAATAATTGTAAGGCACCAATTCCACAATAACACATTCCTTGTTTGCAAAAACTAAGGCAATAGAGCCCGTGTGTGTGTGTGTGTGTGTGTGTGTGTGCGTGTGTGTGTGTGTGTGTGCGTGTGTGTGAGACTGGATATTCAATTCAGGTCCTCTCATTCGGTTTGGCGCTTGACAAAGGTCCACCTGACCTGGCGGCTCCTTGCCTTTTACCGTAATCCCTCGTTCTGTCATTTTTCGTACGCGGCTATTATGAGATATACGGTAGACGTCTTTGCGTGTCGTGTGAGATATCGCGTAGATTCTTTGCAGCGAGTCAAAGCGTTGGGACAGATAGGATGGGCTGCAGAGAGAGCGTAGCGCTGCCCAGAGGTGTGTCTCATCGCTTGCCAAATCTGTCACGGTGTACTTTAATGCCTCCTTGCTCCTGGGCAGATTAAGGGCGGTGTTATCTCCTTAAGGCCTCTCCATCCGTCCTTTCATGCACGGTTAATGTACTGTAAGTGTAAGAGTTCATCTCAATGGTCAGAGCCAAACCACACTCATACCTTGGGCTAGCCCACCCGTTCAACTGCTGTTGAATTAAGTCGCTGGTGGTGTGTGTGTGCCTGTGTGTATTGCCTTGCCTTGCGTTCTGTGTGTGTGCATGTGTGTGTGTGTGTGTTTGTGTATGTGCCAACAGTCCTTGCCTTGGGTTCTGTAGGCTCAGATGTCAATTACCTGTGTGTGTATGTGTGTGTGTGTGTGTGTTGTGTGTGTGTGTGTGTGTTATGTGTGTGTGTGTGTTATGTGTGTGTATTGCCTTGTGTTCTATGTGTGTGTGTGTGTGTGTTTTGTGTGTTGTGTGTGTCTATGTGTGTGTGCGTGTGTATTGCCTTGTGTTCTATGTGTGTGTGTGTGTGTGTGTGTGTGTGTATTGCCTTGTGTTCTATGTGTGTGTGTGTGTGTGTGTATGCTTGTGTTTATGTGTGTGTGTGTGTGTGTGTGTGTGTGTGTGTGTGTGTGTATTGCCTTGTGTTCTATGTGTGTGTGTGTGTGTGTGTGTGTATGCCTTGTGTTCTATGTGTGTGTGTGTGTTGTGTGTCTATGTGTGTGTGTGTGTGTGTGTGTGTGTGTGATGTGTGTTGTGGTTGTTGTGTAGGTGTGTATGTGTGTGTGTTTGTGTATGTTGTGTGGTGTGTGTGTGTGTGTGTGTGTGTGTGTGTGTGTGTGTGTGTGTGTGTGTGTGTGTGTGTGTGTGTGTGTGTGTGTGTGTGTGTGTGTGTGAATGCGTATGTGTGTGTGTACCACTCTTTATTTGTCCGTCATTCTAAATCAATGGGGGAATAATAAATATCGCCGGGCGTCCAGAGTTGAAACACAGCGACGCACGTGAGTTGGCATCTGAGGCGTCCCGCTGCTCAGGTTAACAGATTCCGTTTCTTCGGTTCGCTTCAACTATCTCTGCTTCACTTTCTGCTTTCCCGCTCAAACTTCTACGAAGCCGAGGCAGGAGTGGGATAAGGATAATTAAACCCATGTCTCTCTGACACACACACGCGAAGGAACAATAAAGCAGGAATAAAATTGGGCTCTGTGGGGTTATTTTTTTGTAACCGGCCCTCGTAATGATTTTCCCTGAAGGATTTCCAGCGACGGACCGACGGACCGGGCTGATTAGCCAATCCCCCAGTCAAGAGTCAGCTCTCTTTTCAGATTCTGGGATTAACAGACAGGGCCGGCCAGCGATGCCCGGGCTTCCACAACAACAACAACAACAACAACACAACAACACAACAAAACTAATTACCACAACAAAGTAAGCAACAGCTCCAGAACGGGGCTGACTTGTAACCGCGTACGTGTGTGTGAGTGAGTATCATTAGTAGTTCTCTCGCTGGCGAAGGGGAATGGAAAAGGAGAGAATGAAAACTAAGAAAATACTTCAGGTTTGTTTCCTTGATTTCCTGTTTTTGTTTTTCCGGGGAAACCAAGAAGCGGACCGCCGAGATCAGACTGGGGTGGAGGCGAGGTGAAGACGCGGCAGGGGACTCACCATCATGATACTGGTTTTATACCACAGCGTTGTTCAATACTGGATCCTGATTGGTCGAAAAACAACCCTGCTTGCTGCTCTTACTTTTTATTTTTTACTGTACTTATTAGGTACGATCTTCTAATTGTTCAGAATTGTTTTTTATTTTTATAAGAATACTGTTTATAAGATGCTGCAGGAGTGAATGGGGAGTAAGCATTCCATTGTACTTACATTTGCCAATAAAGAAATGTTGAATCTTGAAGAATATGTACATTTTCCGCTGTTTATGTCGCTAAAATCCAACAATGTGATCAATGAATGTAACTAATATCTAATCGTTGATGCTAAATGTGGTATTAGTGAACTTCACGGGTGGTCAGCAGCTTCCCAACGTTGTACATTATGTTCCAGTAATAATAATAATAATAATTGTGTGTAATAATTTGATTTATTCCTTCTTTTCAGATTCTGGGATTAACAGACAGGGCCGGCCAGCGATGCCCGGGCTTCCACAACAACAACAACAACAACAACACAACAACACAACAAAACTAATTACCACAACACAGTAAGCAACAGCTCCAGAACGGGGCTGACTTGTAACCGCGTACGTGTGTGAGTGAGTATCATTAGTAGTTCTCTCGCTGGCGAAGGGGAATGGAAAAGGAGAGAATAAAAACTAAGAAAATACTTCAGGTTTCTTTCCTTGATTTCCTGTTTTAGTTTTTCCGGGGAAACCAAGAAGCGGACCGCCGAGATCAGACTGGGGTGGAGGCAAGGTGAAGACGCGGCAGGGGACTCACCATCATGATACTGGTTTTATACCACAGCGTTGTTCAATACTGGATCCTGATTGACGTCGACAGCGTTCCCAGTCCCGGGACACCTCCGTGCCACGGCACAGTCTGTGGCCGTTTGACTGCCGTCTCAGATCAATGCGCTACGAATCCTCCATCCGTTAAAAACAACCCTCAGATACAACTATATATTGCTGCTCTTACTTTTTATTTTTTACTGTACTTATTAGGTACTATCTTCTAATTGTTCATAATTGTTTTTTATTTTTATAAGAATACTGTTTATAAGATGCTGCAGGAGTGAGTGGGGAGTAAGCATTCCATTGTACTTACATTTGCCAATAAAGAAATGAATGTTATGTACATTTTCCGCTGTTTATGTCCCTAAAATCCAACAATGTGATCAATGACTGTAACTAATATCTAATCATTGATGATAACTGTGGTATTAGTGAACTTCACCGGTGGTCAGCAGCCTCCCCACATTGTACATTATGTTCCAGTAATAATAATAATAATAAAAATAATAATTGTGTGTAATAATTTGATTTATTCCTTACTTTGAGTCTCGGGCAGGAGAGAGAGAGAGAGAGAGAGAGAGAGAGAGAGAGAGAGAGAGATAGGATTTAGGTCAGAATGGAGAGAGCGAGAGAGGTGAGGGGAAAAAAGGGAGAGATAGGGGGAGAGGGTTAGAGGTGAGTGAGAGGGGAGGGGGGAGGGGGAGATATGGGTGAGGGGGGAGGGGAGATAGGGGTGAGGGCAGAGGGTAGGTCATCTCTGTGGAATATTGGGGTGAGGATTAGTCACCCCTCCCCACCCCCCCGACCCCGACCATGTCTCAAATCTGTCTGATAAACAGATGGAATATTTGAATGTATTCCAGCTTTTGACATGAATGTTGCTATGACAACAGGTGCGTGTGCGTGTATGTGTGTGTGAGTGTATGCGTGTGTGTGTGTGTGTGTGTGGATGTCTGTGTGTGAGTTGCCAAGTTAAGGGCGGTCTCCATGGAAACCATATGTATTGACGTCATTTACAACAACAACACATTTACAACCCCATAGAACGCAGCACAAAGGCAGGATAATGTAAATAGCAACACGACTGCGAGCACATAATTGCGTTAAACTAAGTCAGACGGACATTTTCTAAACGAATTAAAAGCGGAAAAAGAAACAAAACCAATCGAGGAATAATAAAATAAATGTCACTTTAAAATGACGATTCTTTAAACGCTGCAACGCGCCTTTTAAAAAAAATAAACGTTTTCCGTTTATTGCTTAAAAGTGCCCACTGAGCCTCTGTACTATAGCTTCTCTCTCAGGTCTTTTTGGGTGAAGGCGTCCGCCGTAGTTCTGGGGCATCGTTAACAAAAAGGCTGCATCAGCGGCTTTCGCTTGGGAGGGCGGGTGCACCATCGTGAGATCTAAAGGGTGTGTGTGTGTGTGCGTGCGTGTGTGCGTGTGTGTGTGCGTGTGTGTGTGTGTGTGTGCGTGTGTGTGTGTGGGTTCAGTTTAAGAAGAACGTAGCCTAGTCAATAAAGGCAGCAAGGATAGTAAACATATCTACCTTTACAGTCCAAGACATTTATATTACGTGTCTTGGCAATTTCCTTGGGGGAAATTAAGCCTTTGACAGGGATGGGAATAAAAGAGACAGAGAAGAAGAAGACGAAAAAGAAGACGGTGGTTTGTTTACGCTGAATCCTGGGGCTGTAATCACACAACACATTGAGGCTAAAAGTAGCTCCCAACTTAGCGGGAATTTAGGAGAAACTCTTAAAAATAAGAGCTATGTCATTCCTAATTTTAGGACTCTAGGACTGCGTTTTTGGTTGAAGAGTATTTCACAAACCAGCTCCTAAATCTATGACAAGCTAGGAGTAGTCAAGAGGACTCCTAAGTCACTCAGACCAAATCACACACAATCCTGAACTTGTATACACATTTAATGATGCTGAGCTTTCAAAAACATCTTACCTTAACAGTAATGTAAGAATGGCTGCC
>PIJE02000299.1:25011-42511 GCA_002895965.2 Coryphaenoides rupestris
CATCAAGGTCAGATACACCTTCCTGATGAACGCTGGAGAGGGGAGGAGGAGAGCGGACAGACAGACAGACAGAGAGACAGACATAGGGACAGGCAGACAGACAGATACAAAGACAGACAGACAGACAGGCAGGCAAATAAGGCCATCATCAGCATAATAGTACTAATAATGGCAATGCTACTAATAACTAGAATACTACCACTACTACTACTACTACTACTAATACTAATACTAATAATAATAATAAGAAGAAGAAGAAGAAGAAGAAGAAGAAGAAGAAGAAGAAGAAGAGCAAAAGATAGGGAGGGAAAACAGATTAACAGAACGAGTGAGAGACAGGCTGTGCAGCAAGTGAGACAGACAGTACAGCAAGAGAGACAGTCCGTATGGGAGAGACAGGCGGTGCAAGAGAGAGACAGGCGGTGCAGCAAGAGAGACAGGCAGTGCAAGAGAGAAAGGCGGTGCAGCAAGAGAGACAGGTGGTGCAGCAAGAGAGACAGACGGTGCAGCAAGAGAGACAGGCGATGCAAGAGAGACAGGCGGTGCAATAAGAGAGACAGGCGTGCAGCAAGAGAGACAGGCAGTGTGAGAGAGACATGGAGCAAGAGAGACAGGCAGTGCACGAGAGACAGGTGGTGCAGCAAGAGAGACAGGCGATGCAAGAGAGACAGGTGATGCAAGAGAGACAGGCGATGCAACAAGAGAGACAGGTGGTGCAACAAGAGAGACAGGTGGTGCAGCAACAGAGACAGGAAGTGCGAGACTCTGTCACCTCTCCTGATGCCAGAGTCGTTGAAGCAGTTCTCCTCCTCCTCCTCCTCCTGCTCACGGTACTCCGGGGGGCTGTCGGGCTGCCCTGCCCCCGGCTGCATCATCATGGCCCCGCCCCCCGCCTGGCCCGGGCCCGGGGGGGGAGGAGCCCGCGCGCCGCCGTAGCCGTAGCCCTCCGGGGGGGGAGGAGCCCGCGCGCCGCCGTAGCCGTAGCCCTCCGGGGGGGGAGGAGCCCGCGCGGTGCCGCCGTAGCCGTAGCCCTCCGGGGGGAGGAGCCCGCGCGCCGCCGTAGCCGTAGTCCTCCGGGGGGGGAGGAGCCCGCGCGCCGCCGTAGCCGTAGCCCTCCGGGGGGGGAGGAGCCCGCGCGCCGCCGTAGCCGTAGCCCTCCGGGGGGGGAGGAGGCCGCGCGCCGCCGTAGCCGTAGCCCTCCGGGGGGTAGACCGACGAGATGTCAGACTTCCCCGGCTGACCCTTCACAATGTAGAGCAGACCAGAGGTTGTTCCATGGTCTGTGTGTGTGTGTGTGTGTGTGTGTGTGTGTGTGTGTGTGTGTGTGTGTGCGTGTGTGGTGCGTGTGTGTGTGTGTGTGATAGATGACAAGAATATATCTCACCCTCTCACTCACTCACTGTCTCTCTCTCTCACTCACTCACCCACTCACTCTCTCACTCACTCACTGTCTCTCTCACTCTCACTCACTCATTGTCTCTCTCACTCACTCTCTCACTGTCTCTCTCACTCTCTCACTCACCCTCTCACTCACTCACTCTCTCACTCTCTCTCTCACTCTCTCTCTCACCCTCTCACTCACTCACTGTCTCTCTCGCTCACTCACTCACCCTCTCACGCTCTCTCTCAGTCTCTCTCACTCTCTCTCACTCTCTCACTCAACCTCTCACTCCCTCTCTCACTGTCTCTCTCACTCTCTCACTCACCCTCTCACGCTCTCTCACTCTCTCTCACTCTCTCTCTCTCACTCTACGAGCCGTAATGCCCACAGAGAGAGCAGCT
Organism: Coryphaenoides rupestris; assembly: GCA_002895965.2. NCBI lineage: Eukaryota > Metazoa > Chordata > Actinopteri > Gadiformes > Macrouridae > Coryphaenoides > Coryphaenoides rupestris. Next base: position 26,794 of record PIJE02000299.1, read on the forward strand.
AAGAGAAATAGTGTGGCTGATCTAAATATATAAATATAATTAGGCAGCCGTCAGAGTTAAGTCGTAAGAGCGCCATTCATCTGTTCATTCACTACAGGTTCACGTCACGTTTATTTGTGTGGATATTTATCACCGGCGCTCTCTCCAAGGGCCCCGCTGGTTATTAAATCAAACACGGAGGCAGCTTAGGGAGAGTAATATTCTCTGGATAATGGCCGTGATAATAAATATAAAGGACTGGCTCATCGTAGATACATACACTGTACATACATACTGTATATATCTATATATTATTGAGATGCCTTGTCTCTGCTCCTTGTATTTCCAGGGATGCTCTCAGGCTGTGGACCTGGAACAACTACTGGTTCACCTACTGCATGTTGTAAGCACCGCTCGTCCAATCAAAACACTGGAAGCCCCGAAGCCAATCAGATCCCTTCATCCTCCACACAACGTGGAGTCTGAAGGGTTTTATCAAAGTCTACAGAGCAGATGTGTTTGTCCGCCGATTGATGGCGGTGTGTGTGTGTGTGTGTGTGTGTGTGTGTGTGTGTGTGTGTGTGCCTGTATGTGTGCATTTGCATGTGTGTGCGTGTCTGTGTGCGCATTTGTATCTGCGTGTGTGCGTGTGTGTGTTTGCGCATGTGTACGTTTGCATGTGTGTGTGCATGTATGTGTTTGTGTGTCTGCATTCGCATCTGTGTGTGCGTGTGTCTGTGTGTGTGTGTGTGTGTGTGTGTGCGTGCCTGTGTGTGTGTGTGTGTGTGTGTGTGCATTTGCATCTGTGTGTGCGTGCGTACATATGTGCATGCATGTGTGTGATTTCATCCCTGTGTGTGTGTATGTGTGTGCGCATGTGTGTGTGTGTGTGTGTGTGGATGCGTGCCTACGTGTGTGTGCATGTGTGTGTTTTCATCTGTCTGTGTGTGTGTGTGTGTGTGTGTGCGTGTGTGTGTTTGTGTGTGTGTGTGTGTGTGTGTGTGTGCATGCATGCATGTGTGTGTTTTCATCCCTGTGTGTGTGTGTGTGTGTGTGTGTGTGTGTGTGTGTGTGTGTGTGTGTCCAGGGGGGTGGTGCTGGTGCTCTCCATCGTGCTCTCCTGCTGTGGCAACCTCCGCCGGAGAGTCCCCCTCAACTTCATGGCTCTGGGCCTTTTTGTAAGCCTCCCCCCTCCTCACCCCTCCTCACCCCGACACACACACAGCGCCCAGAGAGCCCCTCCCTCTGCTGCTGTCTGCTGCCCACCGCTTGGCTTAGCCTTCTGTTTGGTTTCATTCCTTTATTGCCACTCAATGTCTCTCTCTCTCTCTCTCTCTCTCTCTCTCTCTCTCTCTCGTCTCTCTCTCTCTCTCCTCTCTCCTCTCTCTCTCTTCCCCCCCCCGCCCCCCCCCACCTGCCTGTCTGTCTGTTTCACTCTCTTGCTATTTCTAATTTGGTCACTCGCCCGTCCACATTCACTCTTCTCTTTCTCGCTCTACTCTCTTTCTACCTCTCTTTCTACCTCTCTCTTGACCTATCTGTCACTCTCCACCGCTCTCCACCCTCTCTCTCTACCTCTCTCTCTCCCTCCCTCTCTACTGAGCTAACTCTCTCTCTGTCTCTCTCTCTCGCTCTCTATAAATCTACATATCTATATCTCTCCCTCTCTCTGCACCGCTAACTCACTGTACCTCTCTCTCTCCCTCTTTCTCTCGATACGTCTCTCTCTCTCTCTCTCTCTTTCTCTCTATAACCTCTCTCTCTCTCTCTATCTCCTCTCTCTTTCGCTCTCTCCTCTCTCTCGTGTTCTCTTCTCTCTCTCTCTCCCTCTTTCTCTCGATACGTCTCTCTCTCTCTCTCTCTCTTTCTCTCTATACCTCTCTCTCTCTCTCTCTCTCTTTCGCTCTATATCAATTCAATTTCAATTCAATTTAAAGAGATTTATTGGCATGGGAAACGTACATGTACATTGCCAAAGCGAGTGGTAAATAAAAACGAAAGCAAAACAACAATTTAATTTACAATTGTCGATTTACAAATGTACAATTGCAGATATTCTATAACAAAGAAATATGTAAACAAAGCTGCAATATTGCAATCAAATGTATTAATCTTTCTAAAATATACTTATACAGAACTAAATATAAAAAGGTAAGTAAGTCAACTTAAAAAAAATAATTATATATATATATACAAATAACATAAAAATACCTCTCTCTCTCCTCTCTCTCTCTCTCTCTCTCTCTCTCTCTCTCTCTCTCTCTTCAGACTATGGCAGAGGGTGCGATGCTGGGATCCTTGGCAGTGTAAGTATCCCTGAAGCTTGACCTTAAACACGGATTAAACTCACTCACTGTCTCTCTCACTCACTCACCTCACTCAATCTCTATCACCTCAGCCTCCACTCTTTCACTCCTCACTCACTCTCTCACTGTCTCTCTCTCACACTCTCTACTCATCAGTGTTTCTTGCTCTCTCTCTCACTCTCTCTTCTCTCACTCTCTCACACTCTCTTCTCTCACTCTGCAAGCCGTAATGTCCCACAGAAGAGAGCAGCTAAGAAGACTGATTGTAATATAATCAATAATGATGAGGCAGCCATCAGAGTGACCGCTGGTAAACATATCGTTGTTGACGGCGTAGCGATGCACAAAAAACTAAACAAGACGACGAAACATTTCCTTTTTCTCCGCCAATTGTTGTGCGCATTTACATTCATATTTATATTATGTATATTGTTTGAGTGTATGATCGTATCATGTATATCGTGCTGCCCAATGTACTGTATATATGTATGTATATATAGATACATATGTGTGTATATGGGTGTATATTTTCATATACATACATTCCAGACAATAAAACACTTTGACATTTGACTCGACGATGCAGCCTCGGAGAACGCAGCAGTTTCTCATCAATAACAGAAGATCCCCTTAACTGGTGCTTTTAGTAACATGAATTCAACATGGCCGATGCGTAATGCAAGACTCACGCGTATCTGACGCACGCTCGCCGTCTCCCACACATGAAAGAGGCCGCATGCGGAGCCGGAGTCATGAAGATTAATGAAAAAGAAACCGTTATGTAAAGCAGATGTATTCATTTTATCTTGGTCAGCATCTTGAAGTGCAAACACGCTGAGTGTCGACGTGTGTGTGTGTGTGTGTGTGTGTGTGTGTGTGTGTGTGTGTGTGTGTGTGTGTGTGTTCATGCATGTGTGTGTGTGTGTGTGTGTGTGTGTGTTCATGCATGTGTGTGTGTGTGTGTGTGTGTGTGTGTGTTCATGTGTGTGCGTGCGTGTGTGTGTGTTCATGTGAGTGTTCATGTGTGTGTGTGTGTGTTCATGCGTGCGTGCGTGTGTGTGTGTGTGTGTGTGTGTGTCCTCGTCTCCGTCCCCAGCTTCTTCAATGCGGAGGCGGTCTTGTGGGCCATCGGGGCGACGGCACTGGTCACCTTCTCCCTGAGCATGTTCGCCATGCAGTCCAGGGTAAGCCCCGCCCACCGCCCTCCAGTGGTGGGCGGGACTTAAGTACAGGTCCCACATTGAAAATGTTACTCACGTAAAAGTTACTAACAAAAGTATGACCATCAAAATATACTTAAAGTGCCAAAAGCAAAAGCGTTAGATCATAATTATTGACGCATTTATGTGTTAAATATATATATATACTATAGATTCAATCTATATTATATTTATGGATTATATTTTGTACTATTAATTTTAATCTGCAAATTCAGTCGTACCTAAAGCTGTCAGATAAATGCAGTGGAGTAAAAAGTACAGAAAATATAAAATAGAGCAGCAGAAAATAGAATGATCCTGGGATGCAATCTGTTTTTATGTGTTTGTGTTTCTTGTTGTTGTTGGTGGTGGTAGTGGTGGTAGTGGTGGTGGTGGTGGTGGTGGGTTTTTTCTAGTGGGGGACACTGCAACACATCCTCATCTAGATTTAGTGACGGCACGCCGTCTCTTGAGCTCACAACAAGTGTCTTGTCTTCTCCCCTCCCCACCCCAACACGTCGCCCCCTAGTGGGACTTCACCGCCGCCAGAGGCTCCCTGTGGGCCTTCTGCTGGACCCTGGTCGCCTTCGCACTGCTCTGCGGCATCATGAGATCTCAGGTCAATCTTCGCGGACGTTTTTGTTTCGTTTTTGTCTGTTGTTGTCTCCTGACGGGATTCCTTATCTGCCTCATAGAGGGAATCGCTGAGCTATTTTCTGGGGGTGGGATTTGTAAAAAAAAAGTTTACAAAAAAATAGACCCCAACTAGAGTCAATGGGGTTCCCTTGTTAACTCGGAATTGTCTCTCTAACAAGGAGGTGCTGGGAGGATTTCACCAACCCACGTACAGTCATAATTAAAGTAGTTAACAAACCAGAATGTGCCAAGATAAAATACGACTTCATATTTCAAAGTACCCAGCGTCTGCGCTATTGAGTGAAAACATTATTGAACAATGTATTACTGCGTAGAGCGCGTATTCAATGAGAAGCGTCTGCAGATGGTGGGTTGATTAAGATCTCAGCAGGATCCTGAGTGCGTGATTCGGGCTTATTGCCTCCTAAGTATATATTTGACGAAAAAAATCCTCCATTTGTAATTGAACTTGCGCTCTGTTCTTCCCCCTTTTGTCCTCCACAGTACCTCTACATTGTGTACGCATGTCTGGGAACCCTGCTCTTCTCCTGCGTAAGTACAACTGTATTTTTACATTTTACTGATCACTTTTAAGGCTTTTAAATGGCCTCGCTCCCTGAGATCAGTGGCTTCAGCTCCCCGGTGGTTCAGAGATCCCAGCTTGTGACGAAAGGCTGACCGGGCTTTTGCTGTTCGAGCCCCCAAACCATTGAAATTAGACATCATTAGGCAACGTCGTTAGCATTAGCTTTTAAGTCCCTTCTTAAGACGCTCGGATTGTGGAGTTTTCTCCCTGGTGTTTTAATGCCGGTCCATCCCTCTGTTGGGTTGTTTTTTTACTGCAATCCTTTGTTTTTATCCGCTGTTCCTTTTCTGTGAAGCACTTTGTAACCTTGTTTAGAAAAGTGCTTCATAAATAAAGTTCATTATTATTATTATCATTATCATTATCATTATCATTATTATTATATCATGAAGCTCCGTGATGCCAGGTGTAAGCAGGTTCAGCCAGAGGTCAGGCGCCAGCACATATCCGTGGGTGTTGGTGAGTTCAAGAGGTCACAGTCTTGTTGTTGTGTTTGCTGATATCAACGGCGCCGCTCGACGGAGGCGGTGGTGGCGGCGGGGGTGGTGGTGGTGGTGGGAGGCAGCGGGAGGCTTTCATCATCATCATCATCATCATCATCGTCGCGAGGTTCCCCCCCTCGGTTCCGCCGCGCCGCTGTTGGCACCCGCAGAAAATGTTGTGACACGGGCGCTCACTCCGCTTAGCGGCGTTCACACCCTGAGCCGAACAAGCCGTCAACAGAAATCCAACACAAACGTGTGTGTTTGTTGACGGCCAACTTTGAGCCTTCAATCTTTCTTTTTTTACCTTCGTTGGGCTGTTTTTTCTGGGTTTTTTTACTTTTTCTTTACACACTTTTACTCTTTTGAAGCCGCAATGAAATCCCTCAAATTGGGAACCACACGCACAACACAACAAAACAAAAAGAGATCTCCTCCAAGATGCCAATGAAATCCTCTGCTTAGTGGGAATACTGCAGCAGCCGTGAAGATGTGTTTTCTGAATCTTAGTCTCTCTCACACACTCACACTCTCTCTCTCTCTCTCTCTCGTCGCCAGTACCTGGTGGTGGACACCCAGATGATGTTGGGAAAGAACAAGTACTCCCTCTCACCGGAGGAGTACGTGTTCGCAGCCCTGAACCTGTACGTGGACATCGTCACCCTGTTCCTGCTGCTGCTGAATCTGATAAGCTTCTGCCGCTGATGCTGCTACTCCGAGAGAGAGAGAGACTGGCCTTAAATTATTCACACAAACATGTCTCGTCGGGTAAAGCACAGGTTATCCTCCATGGATCTTGTCGTGAACTGATTTGTGTCCCTGTTTGTCGCACATTGGGTTTTTCTGTCGCTGATTTTATCAATCAACGTTTCTCTGGCCTCCTGTTTTATTAAAAATGATAATTATATGAATAGTGGTAGGGTTTCTGATGTGATTTGATGGTATAGTTTTAATGTTCAACTCTTCGCGACTGTGAATCTGTATTTGGCGTCTTCAATGCTGAGCACTGAACTCAAGTGGAACAGAATCAGGATCAGAATCACAATGAGTTTTATCGGCCTTAGTTTTTTTATTGTGAAATTGGTGCAGAACTGTGAACAAATATAAAGAGAGTAATAGTATAGAAATTCAAAAAAATTATATATATACTGTATATATAAAAAAAAGCAGTAAAAAAGGTGCAATTTAAGGAAAAGATGCGTGTTAATGTACCACAATAGTGTCCATGGGGGTGGGAATCAGTGGGGTTAAACGTTAATAAAAGTTGGCGGATTGAAGAGAGATTCCCTAAATGTTTGCGCCGTAATAATTTCAAATTAAGCCGTCTAAAGGCTTCGTTTGAAGTATTCCCAAGAAGTCTCTGCTGATGGACGTTTATGAAGACGAACGCAGGCAAAATGATTCTATAAGAAGTATAGAGTTATGAGGGGAAATTAATGTGAAGATCACGTATACTGGTTCTTAAAGTCGCAAGGATTTGAAGCACAGCATTTTTCGTAATTTGGAAGGCAGTTCCTCTTGGTTTGGGTTGTTGCATCGAGACGGTTCGTTACACAGGAACGATCTGGAAGTCGTCCTTTGAAAATGTTCGGAAAAGGGCGGGCGCTTTCGAAGGAATACTTGGCAGGTGATTGGATGAACCACGTGTCCATCAACACTACGCCCGGAGCTGCCAGCCGGTAGTTCCTCACAGCGGGATGCTGATTGGTCCAAACCGCTGGTGGTTTGGCCACAAGTGTATCACTTGAAGCCTGGCCAGATGGATGGATTCTCACGTGAATGTGATCTCACAGATCCAGCCGGCTTGCCAGGTAACTACAGTAGGCCCCGCCCCCCTAACAAAGCATCTCTCACCTTGCTCTACCTGCATGCCCATGCACCAGGAGACACACAGTTTAAATCTGTGTCTCAATACTCACGTCACTACACACTCCAGACAGCCGTCAAGCCACCCCCACGACCCTCCAGACCTGTTTGCTTCTGCCCCCCCTCCTCAGCGATAGGGTAGACCAGTGGGGTACGAAGGAAGGTGGGTGGGGCTGAGAGGCGTCCGCCATATCTTTTCACTCCGCCTCCCTCGGTTGACGGACAGCCTCCTTTACTCTAGTACTGCCCCAATATCGGCCAGTTCCGTGGAACTATGCAAGGCAGAAGTCAAATTCGGGCGTCCGATTTGTTCTAATCTCAGCAACAACACTTATAGTTTGACGTATTGGGGGCGTGTCTTGTACACTTGTCCAACCAGCAGAATTGGACTAGAGCCGGCCGGACCATTAAGGCTCATTAGCATAGACTCGCCCCTTTTCTATCCTCTTTGAAAGGCCTGCACTCAGGGCTCTTGAATTAACCTTAGAAGAGCATAACTTTCATGTATATGTCATGAGGATACCTATATCATTTGGATGTTAATTAACAAAAATAAAAAACTACCACAACTCAATAAAACTCAACTCATTTTATTGGCATCAGCACACTGGTTTGTTTTTTTTCCTTTCATATAAAGAGGGAATGTATCAAGTATAAACTATGAAAGTGCAAACAGCATTTCAAGGATTAGTTACTTTACAATATAAAATCTTAATGTGTTACAAAAAAAGTGTTTAAAATCATAAATCACCTGAACATCATCGGAAGTGCAATCATAAAAAAAGAAGAAAAAAAAGAAACAAATGAATACAGATTCCGTATACATCGTCCGCACACGACATTACAGAAATAGGTGTGTGTGTGTGTGTGTGTGTGTGTGTGTGTGTGTGTGTGTGTGTGTGTGTGTGTGTGTGTGTACCCCACCCCCACCACCACCACCACCATCTTGGATCGCGCAGCACCGTCTCGCTAATGGCTAACCACTTCGGAGACATCATCAGCGCACTTCAGATGCTGCGCAGCGCCAGACAACGAACAAGCACTCCATTAGCGGGAACTTCATTTCCAGATAACTAACGATATTTGCGGCGGCGGCGGCGGCGGCACCGAACACATAGCAGCGGCCTACTGTACATACAGTACGGTGCGCGGCTAATTATTCACTCTCGGTGGCATATAGTCTATACGTGCCGTTTTTTTTCTTTCGGAAAACGTGACATTTTTGCGCTCCGAGTTAAATTGCTACTTTGATGAGTGAGTGTGTGTGTGTGTGGGGGTTCCTTCCCTTCCGTCTTTCCCCAGGTGGCTGGGATAAGTAGTCAAATGAAGTAGTTGCCCTGGGTTACCGAGTCGACCTCTTTTTGACTATTCTTTAACCTTTAACCTTCTAGGAAGAAAAACATAACCACAGGTCAACCTTTTCAGTTTGGGTTCATCAGCCCCAATCAGAAGCTCCACCGCACCAAACACAGAGGGATACGTAAATCAACCCATAATATACACTTCAATATAAACATTATATATGTACTTCATATTAAAAAAAAAAGAAAACTCTCACCATGTCTCATGAAGTATTTTCAAAAGGCCATTCAAATCAAAAGTAGGCTACATTAAATAATGTAGTGTATATTTAAAAGTAATTTTTGTATTTTTAAAAAGGTCCTGTGTGTAAGAATCATGAATTCCATCAGCGACTACATTGTAGGATTGTATTCACACAAAGCGCTGAAGATTGTATATGAACAGGTTGTGATTTGAATCTGGTCGGTTTTGCCGGGAAAAAGGATAAATGTGATGCGTCCACGCGGGTCATTCATGGCAAAAATGTCTGTTCTTTCATAGCTTTTTAATTTGTACAAAGTTGATTCATGATTGGAACTAACAGTAGTTTATGATTGTTATCGTCTCAACGCACGGAGCTCACAATCCAATGGCCTGAATGCACGAGGCTGCAGTTCACTTTGTGGCCAAAGGGGCCAGTAATGAGAAGGAATTCATGATTCTTACATAATAGTACCTTCCAAAGAAATATCTATATATCTATATATATATACAGATACTGTATATAAATATAGTTATATAGATCTATATCTACATAGATATAGTATATATTTCTTTTTTAATATCTATTTTTTTTCTTCAGTTTTGGGCATACACAATTTTGAGGCGAACGCAAGTCTACAATTTTATACACATCGTTTGTGAATACTGCTCGATAGCACTTTAAAATAGCGTGTCAACAATACTTGGTAGTAATAATAGTGTTGATATATAGGAAGGCACTGTGACAGATTGTGTAGAGAACCATTTAGTTTTGAGGGTGAAGGCCGGATGCTGGGAATGTGCTAAGCCCAGCTTCATCCTAAGCGTTAGGCTGCCCAGGGCTCTGTGAGACAAACACACGTGACTAAGGCCTGATTAGCTAAGTCACAGAGCTCAAAGTGACCCACTATATATATATATATATATATATATATATATATATATATACCACCGCACTGCCTTTCTAGAACATACTGTACAATCTTTCGTTCACCATAAGCTACATTGCAATTCCTTATTATTCAGCGTTTATTTTGAAAGAACGTATGCTAAATATTTAGCATACTTATTATTCCATTGAATGCAACTGTCGTCAATTTGACATTCTTAGCAGCCCCGCCTACTTGTGTATTCATAGTCTAAATTGCGCTATGGATAATAAATATATATTCAGTTACTTCTAAAAAGATGCACTCATGATAATAATAATAATATTCATATCATATCTGAAAGACAGGGCTCTATAACAGAGACCATTACATTTCAGGTATTTCTCTTTTTGTCGGGTCAAAAGGAAATTTTTTGTTAAGAGGCACAATTTGCTTTGAATAATCCACTTGGTGACGACAAACTGTGCTTTTGCTGGTCAGTGTATTTGGCGCCCGTTACCGGGAGAGGCTGCTAGCCACAGGATAGCGTGCAGATACCTACTCAACGAGGTACCCACTCAAATAATACTACAATATCCCTGTGCCCAAATTGCGTTCCAACTCATCCAAAAACGGCGAAACTACAGTAGACTTTTAACTCCAGTGGAAGGAAAAACGAAAGAAAAAAATATATAGGCAACACAAGACTAATAAAGATTCCAGAGAAGCGACTCATTTTATACGAGCACTCGATCACCGTGAGATAAAAACCCATCTCCTCACAAGCCTATTGGTTCACTTAGTGCTTACGGTGGTGGGACTGGGACAACAAGAACAGCAACAACAACATCAGCAACAACAACAACAACAACAACCTGATAGGGGCTGATGGAGTCGCAGGGTTGGTGCCATCTCATGCCCATTATAGGAGGAACTAAAATGGGACCGGGGGAGAAGAGTTGAGAGCAAGTCCACTGCAGACAGTGAGTCAACCCTCTCTCCCTTCTGCACTATATACCACTAGGAGACCTCTATGAGACTCACTAAGCGCCCACCCCCAGTTCAACCAGAAAGGGAAGCCCCCCTGTAACACACACACACACACACACACACACACACACACACACACACACACACACACACACACCCCCGCCGTTCTCATAGACCTCCCCTCCGAAGTCCCCAAACTGAGGCCCACAACACACATTACTCCCTTTTTTTCTTCTCTTATGTGCTTTTTTTTGTTGTGTTTTTTTCATGATTTCCTCACACAATGTGGATCTGCTCCTCCCACTCGGAGGAGGTGCTGCTGGCCAGGAGGTCGGAGGCCGTGTCGCACTGCGGCGTGTCCACGTGGCAGCTCCTGGGCGCTGCCGACGCCGTCGCCGTCACCTCCGGCCCTTTCAGGTCCAACTGGGTGGGCCTCTCCACGGGGATGGTGGTGGAGGCGGTGGTGGAGGCGGTGGTGGTGGTGGTGGAGGCTGTGGTGGTGGTGGTGGTGGTGGTGGAGATGGAGGTGGACGCCACCCTCTCAAAGTCCATCCGTCTCACGGGGCTGCAGCCCGCGAGTTCCCAGCCGTCCCTGAGCTTCGTCTCCTCCGAGAGGGGAGCTGAGGCTGTCCTCTTCACCTCCAGGTACCCTCCTCCTCCTCCCCTTCCTCCTCCTCCATCTCTTCCACCTCCTCCTCCTCCGTGGTGATGGTGGAGCGCGTCTACGTCCGTGTCGGAGGAGATGGACGAGGGCGCCAGCGTCACGCCCTGCGGGTTCATGTCGTGGAACCACGCCATGATGTTGCCCAGCAGGTTGGCGTTGGCGGCCGCCGTGGATGAGGACGAGGTCGGGTCCCGGCTGTCGCAGGTGGCAGAGTCCAGCGTGTCGCTGGACAGGGAGAAGAGGCCCGTGGATGAGCCTCCGCATCCCTGCCCACCAGCACCACCACCGCCACCACCACCACCCCCACGGCTGACCACCGGGAAGGGCATGGAGCCACTATAGCGCCGCTGGTGCTGCTGGTGGTGGTGTTGGTGGTGGTGGTGGTGGTGCTGGTGGTGGTGGTGACTGGAGGTGACCGTGGTGGCAGAGTACTGGCCGGTGGTGCCCACGCTAATGCTGGCCAGATCCAGCAGCTCGGAGCTGCTGAGGGAGGCCCTAGGAGGGAGTTCCAGGTCCTGGGCGCTCTGCTCCAGCCGGGAGGGGAGCGACGTGCCGATGGCCCCCAGGGAGCTGTCGTGGGCCAGGGTCTGTTGATTGGTGGTCCAGCCCCCCGTCATGACCGAGTCCTGGAGGGACAGCTGGATGGCCAACAGGATGTTGGGGTCCTCGTCGTCCAAGGAGCCGTGGTCCTACAGCAGAACATGTGGACACACGCACACACACACACACACACACCCCAGGGGGAGTTAGTTCAGGTGCTTTGAACTGCTCTTTCAGAAATGCTCATGATAGTGTTTGGGGAGCAGGGCTGCGTAAAAATTGTGCCATTGAAACTGTAAAAAAAAAGAAGACAAAAAGAGGCAAGTCGAACGACGCCATTTCTCATTCCTTCTGTGCTTTTTGCTGTAAATGCTGATATTCTGATCCCTCCAATTCGTGTTATTGGTGTGAATGCTGAGAAGCATTCACAACATATGTTATTCTACTTATTTATTTTTCTTATTATTATTATTCCGCTGCGTTTTTTGCCGTGTATCTTCTCCCACAGTTTTCAACGTAGAAACTCTGTTCCATTCAGCTTAATTAGGATATAGGTGCTATATCTTTTCTTATTCATACCCTTCATACTTTCCGAAATATTCAACGTTTTTCAGCAATTTTTCCCCATTGAAATGAATGGGGGGAAAATTTCAAAACCACTCATATTCAACCACTTCCCATTCATTCATACATTCAGGTAGAAACTCCATTCAAACATTAAAACGTTCACGACACTTGGATGAATTCACACATGAATTACTTCATGGGTGTTCATAACCATTTATGACTTTTACATAATTACAGTTCAAACGTAACTATGATTTTTAAGCTGTCCTCAGCACACTTTAACATGGCGTGTGTGTGAACTGGATTCAGGATCATGGCCTACTTTCTAGGGATGCACCGACACCGATTGTAGCGCAGTATCGGGTATCGGTCCCGATTACTGTGCTCATGTACGTCGTACTCGTACTCGTGTGAAACTCACTCCAGATACAACCGCACCGACACCACGTTTGGCACCCACACGTTACCTTGTAACTTATTCTTAGCCAAGCAATAGTGAAATTAAAGAGATGCAACCGACGTGTCGTTATGGATGGTTTAAATAGTAACTGCGCATTGTACCGAGCATGGGCGTAAATTTAGGGGGGGCGCTGGGGACATGGTCCCCACCAATTAACGGGAGCACCCCTCCCCGCCTTTGAATTCAAGAAACCCGACAGTGCATTAACAGCGCACCCCCCCCATAGAACCGCAAGTAATTAACAGCGCACCCCCCCTCGAAGAACGGCGAGTGGCAGGTGGCGGTTAGGGAGGAGACGACAGTATGTGTAGCATGGAGGAGGAGGGCCGAAGCAGACGATTAACAGCGGCGACCCCCCCCATCTACCAGAGAGAACGTGCGGAAGACCTATTAACAGGCGCACCCCCCGCCGACGATTAACAGCGCACCCCCCCATCGGGGAGCAGAACGTGCGAATTAACAGCGCACCCCGCCAATTATTCAATAGTGTTTCTAATGACACAGCTTCCCTAGTATCGGACACAGATACCGTGAAGACTCAAACCCATAGAAACAATGCGCACCCCCCATGCTCCTGCACGCGCAACGCGTTTGCAACCCGCTACATCGAGAACGCCCTGCTCCTGGGCGCAAGGACTGGATAACTGAGCCCAATGTTGGCTGTGGTGGGCAAAATCAATGAGAGCCCGCACACACGCTCCGATCAGAAGCCGGACTCCGGATATTAACAGCGTCACTCCCCTCCTCCGCCCCATCAGACCCGGCGAACGAGTGTAGACAGCGCGACGCGCCCCTCCAATGCTAGAACGGCGAAACTCATACCGCGACCCCCCCCATCAAAGACACGATCTGAGAATTATTACCTAGCAAACAACCCCCCTAACACCCATGACAGCTTTGACATTGAAGCGCTTATAGAATCGATGCGGCCCATCAGTAACGCATTAGAGACGATTCGAGCCAATTGATTTACAGATTAACAGCGCCACCTCACCTGCCGGTCGGAGTGCTAAGCTTTAAACATTATCGCAAGTTGTAATTTTGTTAGAAATGCATAGCCATCGCTCAGCTATAATGCGCTGAGAACGATGCGTGAGTGAGAACTATCCGTTTTCGGCGAATTGATTAGCACGCTGCGCGACCCGCTCTGCTCCCCCATATCCAGAAACGCTCTAATGATGAAATCAGTCGTGCAAACTCCCCTCCGATGACAAGACCGCTGCGAGCCTTGCCCGCATATTATACAGCGCAGCCACCCCCCAATCTCGAGAACGCGGAACCTCTCCCCCTTGACATTATGGCCTCAAAGCGGCACACTCCACTCCTCTCGCCATCAAGAACCCGTGACAATTCATTAACAAGCGCGACCCCGTTGCCCCATCTATGATGCGCACACACAATTAAACAGCGCACCCCCACACCACCCATTCACAGAACGGCGAAATTACAGGCACCCCCCCATCAAGAACCGCGAATTAAACAGCGCACCCCCCCATCAGAACCGCAAGATTAACACGCACCCACCCCCCCCCCTATCAGAACCCGCAATTAACAGCGCACCCCCCCCATCAGAACGGCGAGATTAAACAGGAGCACCCCCCCCCCCCCCAGAGACGCTGACTCTGAGGGCCCCGCGCCTCACGGGAGCGTGCATTGCGCATCCTTGGCGCAACATCTGTGATGTCCACCAATGTCCTAAACAACAACACGTCCTTGGTACCGAGTATCCGACTGACGTATGTTGGATGATGAAAATAAAACATGTTTTCAAAGTCATTAGAACTGTAATGGTTTTATTAAGTACTCGGTATCGGTATTCGGTATCGGCAAGTACCCAAATGTAAGTACTTGTACTTGTACTCGGTCTGAAAAAAAGTGGTATCGGTGCATCCCTACTACTTTCAGCTACAAAGCTCATTCAAACATTTACCTTTTCTACATCTTTCATACATTCCCATCCATACTTTGAGAAAATATTCAAAACAAGTGATTCAGATTTCCAGTTCTTTCCAATTCTTCATAGTCTTTCAGCATCCACATTCAAGCCAAGCAATTCAGAATCTAGGTGTCAGCCTTTCAGAATACAGCATTCACACCTTTTCTAGTTGGTATTGTTCTTTGGCACATTCCGCTGAGCATTAGCACTTTTAATTTCACTACACATCCTGTATGTGTTTGTGAGAAATAAACGTCTTGAATCTTCAATCTTCAATCTTCGCTTTACATTTCTGAATAAAACCATCATCCCTACATGGCCAAAATCTGCCTGCCTCATTGCCATGGGACATTTTGTTAAGTTTTCTCTTCCGTTGACGAGCGGGGAACATCTTGAAACTTTTATGCGCGGTTAAATACAGCCACCAGAATCACACGGAAGCATCTCAGCACAAACAGTAAAAAAACGGTAGCTGTTGCAGTCCTAAATACACTGTTTCTGCACGACAGGTACCCTTGCACCGCGCAGTATCTCAAAGTGTAAAGACGTTGTGTCTTGTGTCTGATGTCTTTTTTTTTTTTGCAAAGCACAGAACCTTAACATCTGAACATTAAACCCACAGAGGCCGACAGCTACGAGACTACCGAGAGGGCGGTGGACAGGGACTGACACCCTTGAGATACTCCCGTATTTGCGCTGTGTCACCAGTTTGCAGACTGCAGCGCTTCTGCACTCTCCTCCTCACCCCCGTCCCCCCTACCCCCCCCCCGCCCCGTCGGGAGCGCCGCCAGGAGGGGAAATGTAGTTAAGTGGACGAAGGACCCGGAGACGACGGCCGTGATCTTGCCGGTATTCACAGGGACGCCGATGAGTCCGCGGCCCGGGCAGCAGCAGCAGCAGCAGCCAAAGAACACACTTGTTTTATCGCTTGTGGCCGGCGACCTTTTCCACTTCAGAAAAGAAATGCTGCATTTCTCTTTGAGGAACTTGTTTCACCTTGAAACCCACTATGTATGGATATCACTTCCACCCACCACACCCAAAAAAAGCGCAAAAAGAAGAGGAATAGAATAGGGGGGGGGGGGGGGGGGGGGGT
>PIJE02000299.1:47511-80011 GCA_002895965.2 Coryphaenoides rupestris
AGAACGAGAGAACATAGTAAATATACGAGCAAATCTCACAAAATCCCACATTATGTGCACATTTAGGGTGTAATACAGTAAATGCTGAGGATCCACTTCAACTTTATATTTGTATCCATATAATCTTTTGTATGGTAATAGGTAATGGCACATCATTATCATACATAAAAGTGCAGTATATGGTGTAGATAATGTATGTGCATGTCATATTAAGATATACAGAAAAGGTGATTTGGTTAAAACTGATGGCTCAGTTATACAAGCTTATTTCACTTGTTCAACAGACGAGAATTGTGCTCAGCAGGTGTGTGTGAATAATAATGAGAATGGCTTACACTGATTAAAAATGTGTAATTAAGTCACGTTTATTTCTCCTCCTTAGTTCACGGGAGTACGTTTATTTTGTATTTTTTTTAAATAGGACCAACAGTAAAAAGACATCAGTTTCCATCTAGGAGATTACGGATTAGGTGTCTTTGCCCATGTGTGTGTGTGTGCCCGTGTCTTTGCCCATGTGTGTGTGTGCCCGTGTCTTTGCCCATGTGTGTGTGTGCCGTGTCTTTGCCCATGTGTGTGTGTGCCTGTGTGTGTCTGTGCATTTATATGGGTATGTGTGTGTTTCACTGCCCGTCTGTGTGTGTGTGTGTCTGGTGTGTGTGCGTCTACGTGTCTGGTATGTGCATGTCTGGCATGTGTGCGTGTCTGTATGTGTGTGTGTCTGTGTGTGTGTGTGTCTGTGTGTGTGTGTCTGTGCGTGTGTGTGTGTGTGTGTGTGTGTGTGTTACCTGCTGCGTCGGGGGGCGTCGGGGGAGTCGTTGGGGGCCACGCCGCGGGCCACCGAGGCCAGGAACTCCTGCCTCTTCTGCTGCACCAGGCAGGCGGCGCGGATGATCTTGTGCCGCGGCGTGCGCAGGTACGGTCGGTTCACCTTCTGCGCCAGGTCCTCCACCACCATCTCCAGGTCCGTCTGAGGACCAAGTCATGTTCAGATACTCCAGAGTAGGAATTCATATTCATAGCTCAGGAGGTAAGGGTGGGATATGGGGTATGAGTGGCAACAGGTCTGGCAACAGGAAGGTTGCTGGTTCGATCCCCGAGCTCCGCCTAGCCAATATTAATATTCAGATGCTCCAGAGTAGGAATTCATATTCATATATATACTTTTTAGTTTGTTTGTTTGAGATGCAACAACAACAACAACAACAACAACAACAACAACAGGGCGCACCATCTGTTGGTGTGTTCTCGTTAAGATTGATGTTCCCTAAAGACTACAGTAGTTGTTGTTGTTGTTGGTGGTGGTGGTGGTGGTGGTGGTCCGAGAGTTTCTGTGCGGACGAGATCGGAGTGAAAAGCGGCATTATGTTGGCTGTTGAAACGGCTTCGATTTCCCCCCGACCAATCACGAGAGACCAACGACCGACGATTTCGTAGCCATGCCAACAAGGCACTGGTTTTGCTGGGGCTTTAATAGTGGAGAGGAGAAGCGAAAACAAACTACGATGTCGGGGGGGCGATATTGAGAAGACATGCAGTCCATGCAAAATAAGTTTGTTGGGTCAAATTAAGTTCGAGATCATTACTCCGCAGCGGAAACGCGAAAGAGAGCCTCTTAAGTGAAGGTTTCCGAGATGTCTATTCTGGGAGGAGGATTTGCGTAAAATGTTTTGACGACTTATCAAGGTTGAAAATTCGCAAATTATATTAAATAAACGGCAACGTTTCTGAGATGTCTATTCTGGGCTGCTCTGAGATGTCTATCTTGGCAGGATTTGTGTGAAATGTTCTAGACTACTTATCAGGGTGGCAAATCCCCCGCACCCCCCCCAGCACCGCTGTGGCGCTGATTAGCTAGTAGTCAGGCCCCCCGCAGCGCAGAGAGTTTAATCGCCTTTTCACCCGAGAAATCGCCGGTTAAATGTCACAGCGCCAGTCCAGAATCAGTCAATCAGTCAAGAGGGGGGGCGGAGTCAAAGGTCTGGACGCCAGGCATTGGTCCAATTCGTTTTTCACTACTCCTCCACCCATAACCACGACTACGACTACGCCGCCATTGGTTGAGAGAAGGAGCAGGGATCGCTGGGATTGGTTTGTTGCCCCCCCCACCTGCATGAGCTCGTAGATCTCCTTCTTGGTGCTCTTGGGCTCCAGGAAGAAGCCGTAGGGGTAGGAGCACTTGAGGATGCGCCTGGTCTTCAGGAGCTCCCGCACCGCATCCTCGATGAAGGTGGTGTCGGGGGGGCCGCCTTCTCCTGGAGGGAGGGAGGGAGGGAGGGGGAGGGGGAGGGGGGGCAAGCGGGAGGGAGGAGGAGACACACACACACACACGCGCACACACACACACACACACAACACAAGGGTTTCATACAGAAAACAAACTGTATATGGATTTAATGGGAGACCAGGAAGTTGGATAATAGAGAGATGGGGAAGGGAGGGGGAGGAGAGGAAAGGAGAGGAAGAGCGAAACGGAGGTGAGGCCAAGTGAGGTTAAAGGAGGAGGGGTGATTTGAGGAGAGGAGAGGGAAAGGGAGGTGAGGCCAAGGTTAAAGGAGGAGAGGTGAGGAGAGAAGAGGTCAAAGGAGGGGAGAAGGGGTTAGGTGAGGAGAGGAGATGGGAAGGAGAGAGGAGAAGAGAGGGCAGGTGAGGGGAAAGAAGAGGAGAGGGGAGGCAGGGGAGGAGAGGAGAGGGCAGGTGGCATGAGGACAAGAGACGATAAGGTAGGTGAGGAGAGGCGAAGGACAGAGAGGGGAGGTGAGAAGGGAGGGAGGGAGGGAGAAGAGGAGGAGAGGGGAGGAGGGGGAGGAGGAGGAGGGGGAGGGGGGTGACACGAGGATGTGTGTGTGTTGCTACTTGGTGTGCACAGCGTGGGGCGTTAGGAAAATTAAGTCGCCACCAAGCGCCTGCTGGCAAGTCCATCCACGCACACATCAGCAGAGCAGACAGGAATGTGTGTGTGTGTGTGTGTGTGTGTGTGTGTGTGTGTGTGTGTGTGTGTAAGGAGATGACACAGCACTTAGCATATCAAAGTCGAGATCCAAACGCTGTTAATTGAATCTCGTACGCCCTGTTCCTTGTGTGCGTGTGTGCGTGTGCGTGCGTGCGTGTGTGTGTGTATGGGGGTGGCGTGTCACTCGTGTGGGGAATGAAGTCGGTCACATGGCCTCAACTTCAAATGGGAAAAACAGGACTTGGGGGAAATTAAACGACTTTAATAAACAGCCACCGCACTGCAATACGTGTGTTGATCTAAGAAGAGGCTTCTTCATTTGATCCCACCGAGGAGGAGCTTGAGGTTTGATCAAACCAGATTTTGATCAAAGTGAAACATGCTGGTGATATAGCGAATTTCCCCTTAAAACCGCACTCAATTAGAATCTCAAGCGATCACGCTATGAGTTTGACAAGCCACCGAATGCATCAGAGTCACCTGTGTGTGTATGTGTGTGTGCATGTGTGCGTGTGTGCGTGTGTGTGTGCGATGTGTGTTGTGTGTTCCGCTGGTAATGTGTTGCCCCCACCTGCCATGAGCTCGTAGATCTCTCTCTGTGCTCTTGGGCTCCAGTAAAAGCCGTAGTAGAGACGAGATCGCCTGGTCCAGACTCCCGCACCGCATTCCTCAGAAGTGGTGCTCCCTTCGGCCCCGCTCTCCCACTCAGCAGCGAGTAACAACACACACACACAACAACACACACACACAGTAGCACACACAGGCACACCATACGGACACACACCACATACAGAACACACACATAACAGACACGCACACATGCCAGACATGCAAACCAGACACGTAGACGCCACACTACACAGACCACACACACACACGACGGGGCACTGAAACAGCACCACATTACCCATATAGATATCGCACAGCCGTCAACTACCTATCACACCTGGATGGGCAAAGACACGTGAGCACGCAACAACACAGATATGCAAAGACACGGAGGGACAGCACACACACAGTGGGGCAAAACACGGCACACTAGACGGAGCAGCATGGAGGAAGACAGCTATCCGAATCTCACATACGATGAAAACTGATGTCGTGTAGTGTACTGAGGATTCTGACACTACACCCATCACTATCAAGCACACACACATCACACAAAAACTACAAAGCGTTAATCCTCCCTACAGAAAAAACAACTACTAAGTGAGTGAAATGAAATCTAATGACGATCCAAGTATATCTAGCGATAATTAGAAGAGGATGGGATGATAAGCCGATTCAGGCTACGGAAAAAGTGAAGTAGTATATCACGAACGCAACACCCGAGTCTATCCGAAGAGAGAACCAATAGAAAGCGTCGTACAGGTTATATATCGAAGTATATAGAGCAGATGTGAATAGTTGGATGACCATCAGTTTTAACCAGAAGTCACAATTTCGGTAAAGTTTAGAGTCTTAATGACTTGAGTCTGCCATACATGACCCGAGAAGTAGTGTCAAATGTAAGCTGGACACTGTGATGTGTGTGAGATGAGATAATGAAGTGCTTTCTATATACGCATAGCGAAAGAGGAGTGAGAAGAATATGGATACAAAAAACAGTTGAAAGTGGATCCTCGCATTTTACGAGGTATCACACACCTTAAAATCTGTGCACATTAAATGTTAAGATATAGTGAGGAGATGATGCTCGCAGTATAGTTTTACTGTGTTCATACGTATACTTGGCCATCCCTCGCCTTGTCTCTAACATCTTGAGTACATATCCGCTACTGCGCTACAAGGTTATCTAATCGTCTACCTATCGTCCGGTGTCTCAACGGATCAGAGAGCGAGTGGAGTACAGGAGGAGAGGAGAAGAGAAGAGGAGGAGAGCAGAGGGGAGGCCCGTGACACACGGGATGCCACCCCTCTGTTTTGTGTGTTCCTCTCTCTTCTATCTCCATCTCTATTGCTCTTTCCCCCCCTCTTTTATGCTCTCCTTCTACTTCTGCTCGTCATCTCTACAGTGATCTCCTGCTCGCCCTCTCGCATACATATTTAATTTCGGTCCCCACCAAGCGGCCATCTGTCCCGCATCTCTCGCCCCCCCCTCCCTCCTCCCTCAGCCCTCGGCGGGCACCTGGAGCTGGAATCATTAGCCTTCGCTTCACCGAGTATAGACCGCTCAAAACGCTCCACGTGGACTTTAATTAAAAATCCCCAGATAGCCTTCATAGTTTCGCCAGAAAGTCGGAGTTTGGTGTGTGTGTGTGGGGGGGACCCAATCATCCTTCTGCATTTCAAGAGATTGCATATTAAAGGACTAATGCCAAGGTCCCATCACGCACACATCGCACTACAGGAACAGTTGTTTGATGTAGTTGTCTTCAAAACCGCTTACGTGGCTTGTAATTAGCAGTCGTGGTGTTGCGCGTTGAGGCTTGGTGTAAGTGTTGTGTTGTTGCGATGTTCACACGTTTTAGTTATCATTTCACCACCTACACAACTTCATAATATCCAAAGTACACGATACGAAGACTGCTCTTCATACACTAGCACCAGTATCCACCTACTCTCCTGCTCTCTTGTTCACTTTCAGAGGTGCAGTAAGCATCAATACAGATTTCTTGCTAAGGGGTCCGTGTGTATGGATGCGGTAGACTATGATGTGGAAATGTATAGTCCTCCTATCATGTCTGGCTCAACGATCAAATCTATCGAGATGAAGAACCTGTAAGTATTTAAGCCGACATGTAATAAACAGCCACCGCACCGACATTACTATACGGATCCTGCGTGACCGTTAAAAGTTCACAAGGCCTTTCATTCAGTACTTATCTGGTGTGTCCTCCACCTCGAAGGAGAACTGAGAGGTTTGATCAAACACGAAATTGTGAATCGAAAAAGTAACAATGCGCGAGCATATAAGAAATTTCCCCTTAAAACCGACAACTCAGAATCTCAAGCGATCACGCCACGTGTTGACAAGCCACCGAATGCATCAGATCACCTGTGTGTGTGTGTGTTGTGTGTGTGTGTGTGTGTGCTGTGTGTAGTGTGTGGATAGAGGACACAGCAATCGATCTTGCCTAACCGTCATCACTTAACGCAATAGAGAGAGTTTGAAACGAGACGACAGACTCCCTCGCCGACGCCCCAGAAGACCGAGAGCTCTCCAGCGTAAGTGTCGCCCCTAATTGTGAACGGCCGCAGAATAACTAAAACCCTCGGGTATGTGTGGTCTGTGTGTGTGGGTGAGCTAATATAAATGTGTGTTGTCGTCGTGTGTGTGTGTGTTGTGTGTGTGTGTGTGGTGCTGTTGGGTTGTGGTGTTATGCTTTGTGGTGGTGTTGTTGTCCGCGTGCATAGAATGCATCATCAACAAGCTACTTTAGAGCAGCAATACCCCATCACTCTCCCCTGCCCCCTCATCATCTGCCGTGATTCCATAGAGCTCTGACCTGGGGGGGCGGGGTCTATAAGAGACGATAGGGGGGGGGGGGGGGGGGGGGGGTCCAAACGCTGGACAGAGAGACCCGTTCACTCACGTGCGCTGAGGGCCCGGCTGAGCTGCTCCATCTTGTCCTTGGCCGTCTTCAGCAGCCGCTGCTCCAGCTGTTGTGGAAGGAAGACGCAGACAGACGCAGACACACAGACAGACACACAGACAGACACACAGACAGACACACAGACAGACACACAGATGCACAGACACAGAGACACAGCGTTTTACCCTGCATTGTTCTGCAAAATGCCTTCGGAGGATTGGGTGTTGGAGGAGCCACAATAGACAAAAAAGAAAAAGGAAAATGTATTGTCCATGGGCCCAGAGACACGGTCGCTCGGCTTATTATTATAAAACAATGTCCATTGTCAAGGCGTCCAGGAGGAGGAGTTAAGTCATCATGAGGAACCCCTTTGAAGTATCATGATGATTGGCCAGGTCGTTGCTCACCTCCTATTGGACCAGGCCATCAACGAGCTAGGATTATTGTTGTTGTTTACTGTATTGGATGCTGGGTTGGGTTCCACCACCACCCAAGCAAGTTCACCCACCACGCCCCCCCCCCCCCCAGGCCCACACCACGCCATATTTGGACACAAAAGGAGGAAGGAAGGTGGATGGAGGGGTGGGGTGGAACAGGGGGGGGCGGGGCCTCACCTGGTAGCTGTGCTCGTGGTTCTTGAAGCGCGTGTAGTAGTGCATGAATCGGTCGAGCTCCTGGAAGCTCTTGTGCTTCTTCTCCGCCTGTGACGATCCACACAACAAGAAAAACAAAAGCCAAACAAAACAACAATATTGAATGAATTCTAAACAGAACAGATAAGAAGAGGCAACACAGTCAGGCCATGTGGGGGGTCACTAGAAGCCAAACATGTCAGTCTACGTGGCACCTCGGCTAAACATGTTGGATAGTGAAGACACGTTGGTGTTGCGGGAACCGTGAACTTGCAACCCGCGTGGGGGGGGTGGGGTCAAGGGGTCACCACCCGGCTGGTGGCTGGCTGACAGGAAGTATAATTCAGCCTGCCACTTCCTCCTTGGGGGGCTCGATGCTGATGCTCATCACATGGTTGTGGAAAATCAGCCCTGACCATTTGATTTCGGATCCCCCGCGGTCCTCCTGACTCCCGCTCATCTCGACCGGGCACGGAGGAGGGTGTCTCAGTGACTCATCCTGCTGGTGATGAGTGTGTGTGTCTGTGTCTGTGTGTCTGTGTGTGTGTGTCTGTGTGTGTGTGTGTGTGTGTACGTAAAGAGAATCTAGCAGATCATCTACCCTGTCGAAAGCCGACCCAGACTGCCAACAGTGTCAACATAAGGAAGTGTGTGTGTGTGTGTGTGTTTTTTCATTCAATATGTTTCGCAGGCTTTTTTCGAATATTTCCAGGGCAATTTTATCTAATAATCGAGAATACCTTATTTTTACAAAAGACCTTATTTTTTTTTTATATTGGTCACATGACCATATATTCCAATGGGGAAAGAAAATCCCCTCCATTACCTCTCGGAAATGGAGTGAAATACAGAACTTGTTTATGTTACTGTTATTTCAAAACGGTCATGTTACTTGCCCCACCTCCACACGATACTCAAACCAAATTGATATACACCCATTATATTAATTATTCTATTATTATTATATATTATATACCGCTGTGCTTCTGGCCACATTCAGCCCGGGTCCAGGTGGTCGACTCCGAACCCAGAAACCGAGAGATACTGAAAGTTATGTATTATTTTTTTTTCTTCCCCTCCCCTCCCCTCGAATATATCTAGTGGGAGCTCGGAGCCTCACAGGCTGACCGCTGAGCCTGACATTTGCTACTTACATTTGGGGGTGGGTGGTGTGGTGGCGTGGCGGGGGGCCTACCTCCACCGTCATGTCCTTGGACTGTCCTTCCACCTGCTGGATGACCTCGTAGCGCGTGCAGCGGTAGTAGCCGCCCGTCGACGAGCTGTGTTTCTTCCACTCCTCCAGGCAGATCCAGCAGAAGTCGTACTTGCACTGCGGGGGGGGAGAGGGGGAGGGTCCGATTAATTACACGTTAGTCCGCTCGCTAGACCGAATGAAATATTCAAGTGGCGGAAAAAAATATTTCAAAAAGACGGGCGGCTTCAGCCTCGGTGCGAGATGCGAAACATAAACAGCGGAGAGGGAGTCCGCGGGACAGGTTCTCCACGATGAATGGAGAGTCGGCCGGCAGATGGTGGCAATAAATAGCTAGCATGGCATCCAATCGCTTTCAAACTAGCCAGAAGCCTTCCCTCGGGGGGGGGGGGGGGGGGGGGCGCCTCCTCGTAGCTCCACCGAGCTCCTACCGGGGGCTGAGAGAGTGTTCCCCCCCCCCCCCCGCCACCCCCTTCGTCTCACGGAGCCATTAGGCTTCAGTTTTTAATTAAACCTGGAGACTCGCTTCCAAGACATGCTCTGGGCAGCCAATATGTTACGCTCTTAGTCGTGTTGAGCACAGCTGAAGTATTTACACACATTTTGTTGTTGTTCTTGTTGTTCTTGTTGTTTAGGTGTTTGGGACCACTGCTCCCCTCCCATTCAAAAGGTAGCAACATTAAGTATACTGGCGTACTTTGACCGATGGTCATTATGGTCTTAACCAAGTTTGCACCGCAGATAAACATGGCCGTGAGCAGAGGAGATGCTTTTAATGATTACAGCAAACATGAGACAGAGATGATTGATTAACTAGATGGAGGTTTTTCCAACAACAACAGGAATAGCGGTAAACAGAGCTTTCCCTCAGTGAGAACATATAATCCTGTTCTTCTATTTCATTCCATTAACACACTTTTTTTTATTGCACCTTTTAATTGGCTATTTTTTCATGTATTTGTAAAATATATTTTTTGATTTTTTTGGAATTTCTGTGTTATTACTTTCTGTTTAATGTTCAATGTTGTGCACCCCTTTCACAAAAGCACATTTCTTGTTTGTAAAAACTCAACGAATGATGACAATGAAGCTGATTCTGATTCAAGTACGGCAATAAGTGAACACAGTTGGTTGCCCTGCTGTGGGTCCCGCAGTCCCTGCTGTCCCTGCAGGCCCTGTCAGAGTTGTTCTGCTGCCACTAGAAGGCTGTCAGACAGTGGGCAGAGCGAGACCCCCGCAAAGCCCCTCTGGGTGCATCCAACAACAACAACAACAACAAGAACAACAGCAGAACACTACAATCTGCTATCTACTCCATTCCCCCCAAAACATCCTCCTCACACCACAAACAGTCCTCACAACACAAAAGACATGGTGTGAAGAGAAAGGTACGCACACACAGACACACACAGACACACACACACACAGACACACACACAGACACACACACACCTTAAGGCCACAAGACATTCACCATCTTGGAAACTGTGATTACGTGATACTTGCTGGAGAAGAAGAAAAAAAAGTTAAATCAATACGAAATGAGATTGAGGAGGGGGGGGGTGTGTGTGAGGATGAGACACAGAGGGGATGGGAGAGAGGGAGACACACACACACACACACACACATACAAGGGTGTGAAATATGAGCGACCGAGGGTCAAAGACAAAATAACTGCGCCGTCGGGGGTTTTTGTTTCGAGAGGATGCTACATCATGCTAACAGCGCTAGCAGCTGCTGTTGCTGGTCGGTGGCGCCGAGCGGGTGGGAGCATATTAACCTTCGCTCGCCATTACAAATGATGCATTAGTGCTAATGAAACACTTATGTGGCCGCGCAGGGGAGTGCACACGTGAAGACACTCATCTTGCGCACACGCACGCAGGCACGCACGCAAACACACACACACACATTGATTTGCATTCTAAGTGGCAGCTAAAGTGTGCAGTAGTGGACATTGAGACACCTTGGAGCATCTTTGGGAATGTACTAAACTTCTTGATCTTGGCGTTCCATGGTGTTTTCAAAAGATTACCAAGATGCAAGTTAAGATAGTATTGTATTGATCAAGATGGGAAGTCTCCATATGTGTCCCTTGAATATTTTGTCAGCCTACAATTGGCCATATTCAATAAATTGAGTTGACCTCCGCAGAAGTCCACAACTTCTCCTCTCCACAAACGTATGGCTGCCAGCTTTGGTTTATTTGAGTTTGAATTCAAGTGTTGCTTTAAAAATGACAATACAACACAATTATTCAAATAGTTTTCAGTTCTTTGAGTATAGTTTTAGTTCCTGTTAAAATAGTGTTTGTTTCCGGGCTGTTTTTTTTTTTTCTTTTTCGTTTCCCTTCCTGTTTCGGAGCCCTGAGAGTCATTCCTGTTCTCCTCCCCTCCCTATGAGCCCTCATTAGAGCTTTGTACAGCAGGAATGTAGCATAGTGCGTGTTCATTGTGAAGCATCGCGCAGCAGGCCGGAAGCGGGAGCAGGCCTTGGAGGCCAGCGCGTATGTGGATCGTGAGAGAAAGATTCACATAAGGGCATCATCTTGAACCCCACTCAAATATTCCTATAAGCCGTGCCGTGCCCTGGCCGGCATCCCAGAAGGCAGTGCAGAGGAGTCATGTGTTACCGCAATGAAGACAAAAACTAAAAGAAAATCTGGCAAAGACGACTAGAGCAAAACATCTAATTCTTTGAAACGTTCTTGGCCCGAAGCCGCGTTCGCTTTGCACAGGACATTAGAATGGATCAAAATAGAACATTTTGTGGGAAAAAGTCATCACTTATCGCTGCCGTACACGCATACACAGTGTTGCAGTGTGCTTCAACAGAAGCAGGCTATTTATTTAACAGCCGCAATCCAAATAATGCTGTTGAAATAGTACCAGCATGGCAGAAAACTTGAAGTCAAGTGTGTACATTTACATTATATAAAGAAACTGTACTTGCGCTCGTATGGAACTTGGAGCAAGTACCACCGTTGCCAAACGATTCATGAGTAAATGAGACTTAAAAAGACCAACAAAAATTGTGTGGAGAAATCAAGATCCATTAACCTCGTCTACATCAAATGAATTGTGATGCATACAGAACTGCTGAACAAGCCTTAATGTACGTAACGGAACTCCCCCATTTTACCCAGATGATGTTTACCTGGAGTACTCATTTGCAAAAGCACAAGACAATTGTTCAAAGAGCAATGCTTTTTACGCTTGCTGAGCACAGTTTCCTGATAAAGAAACTGCTCAAAGGCCAGAGTCATCGGAATTAAATCCTTTATCCCATCGTCTTTCACAAGATGGTAAATGGATTGCATTTATATTGCACTTTTATCCAAAGCACTTTACAGTTGCCTCACATTCACCCATTCATACACCGATGGCGGTGTCGACCATGCAAGGTAACAACCAACACGTCAGGAGCAGTTAGGGTTAGGTGGCGTCTTGCTCAGGGACACCTCGACACTTAGCTAGGCAGAGCCTGGGGATCGAACCAGCAATCTTCCAGTTGCCAGACAACCGTTCTTACCTCCTGAGATACTGCCGACCAAGATGTTAAAGCCGGAGGTTGTGGCCGGACATCGTTCATCAAAAAGAGGGAGGGTTTGTCAAGGTGGCTGTAGGGTAGGGCTTCTTCTAATTATGTGGTGGTTCAATCCCCTGCTCCCCCCTATAGCCAAGTGTCGAGGTGTCCCTGAGCAAGAAGACACCTCTAACGCCAACTGCTACCCCGATGAGCTGGCTGTTGCCTTGCATGATTGATGGACACCGCCGTTGGGAGATGAATGTGTGGATGAATTGGTGAATGTGAGGCGATATTGTAAATCTCTTTGGATAAAGGTGTGAAACATAAATGCAATCCATTTACTACCTTCTCTACAAATTGCGGCAGCCCGGCCTAGCGAGGCTAAATCTAAATCTTCTTCTTGGGATCCAACAAGGCCATGATTACCCACTCCCAATAAAGTCCAAAATAAAGTCAATAGTGTTTAAACAGGGTGGCCAGAGGCCGCTTACCCCGAGCCTGGCCCAGTGGACCGGCCTGGTCTCCACCGTCCTGGCCTTTGTTCTCTGCTGCTTATAACTAGGGCTTGATTTGTTCTTAATTGGCCCTTAATTGGCGAGAGTCCAGGGCAGAGTTTCCTTGATACTACCAGAGCTGCAGTACCACACCCTGCCTCTGCAGCCATGTGGGGAATGGATCAGGGATCAGGCCCTCACACAATGAACCGTAGTGGGGGCTTAAAGCGTAAAAACCATACCTTGGCGCACTGCATGTGGTTGCACCCCTCGTTCTTCTGGATGGGGGACTTGCAGTTGGCGCAGGCCTTGGAGTTGGTGAGCATCCACAGGCAGTTGGCGGCGTCCTCGTAGGCCTCGCTCACCCCGGCCACTGCGAGCAAGGCAAGGAGGGCAGGAGGGACGGGTTACTGATGTCGTCGCCGCCGCAGATGCTTCCTCTAAAACAGTGTCCCCGCCTCACTAATGTTTATCGCCTACATCTTTTAACACACTTAACACACACACACCTGAACACCTGAATGACACACTCACACTTAAAACCCGGGCATAATGTGATGTAACGGGTTTTGCGGGCAATAACCTAAAATCGAGGGGGAAAAGTTTAAGAAATTAAAAATTATTTGCTTTGGTGAATCGTTTCCTGTCGACAAACGGCAAAAATGTTTCAACGGCGGGTAATTAATGTCTGACTGCACACGAGCGCTAAGCAATTCCGCCCCGGGATCAATCGCTCGACAGACATTCGGGAGCGGCGACTGGCTAAGTTGCCATTTCCTTGTTGCGACAACTTGCATCTTGACTTGCCAACTTGACTCTCTTTCTCTCTCCCCGTCTCTACGTGTCTCTCTCTCTCTCTCTCTCTCTCTCTCGCTCTGTGCACTTACTTGGAGATGTCTGCACACAATTCTTTTGGCATGCAGAGCAGACGGGGCGCTAGAACTCACGTTCCTGCGGTCTCATCTCGTTCACTTTCTGAAGCCACATGTTCCAGACGTCACAATCGCCAGGGTTCAATGAGCCTCCCCTTGACACTCCCTAGGACGGAGACACACACACACACACACACACACACAGACACACTGGTATAAACAACGGCGGAGGGAGGAGGAGGAGGAGGAGGAGGAAGGAGAAGGAGGAGGAGGAGGATGGAGATGGGCAGGGCAGGTTGAAGGCAGGAGACAGATAACATCAGATAAAACAAACCATGCGCACGGCTCGGGTCTGACTGAAGGCTATCCTAATGGGTACAGGCTGACAGCAGACGGATGCGGACGTCACCCAGTAGAACAACAAGAGCGCCACAGGAGGAGGAGCCTGGCCTCGGGTGACACAGCAGACAGGCTGGGGCGGGTGGGGGGGGGGGGGGGGACGACGGATGAGACAGCATCTAGCAGACACACCAGGTCACGCATTTTGTTTAAGCGTGTGGCATTCTGAGCCACGTCTCCGTACCGACCGAATGCTGTCATTCACTCGCCTCCCTCCCTCCCTCCCTCTCTCTCTCCCTCCCTCCCTCCCTCCCTTCCGTTGGGGGACGGGTACTTGACCTCGGGCCTCGGTCACGCCTGCGTACGTTTCCCCCGCGAATCCCCAGATGTCAAGCGGACCCTTCTTGAGCTAATCTGACAGGTCAAAGAGCTACGGGGCCGCGCTTAAGGAAGCCCGACGCTGCGATGCAAAGCCGGGGAGGCGTCATCGATATTGACAGTTAGGGCTCTTCGGAAAAGTAGCCAGAGAGTAGCGGGCAGTCTGGAAGTTTCTACCGAAAGAAGTGGCGGTGGTGGTGAGTAGCCGCCACCGGGTCAGGTTCCAAGGAGGCAGATTTGTTAGAGCGCATACTGATGGGCCAGCCTAAGAACACGATGGACAAATAGCTCGCAGACAGGCAGCAAGTCAGGCATCATGGGCACACGCACAACACACACACACACTGCCAGACAGCAAATCAATGGCAATGTCTTCATGTTGATCTCAAGACATGACCCCGGTCGTCTGCCTCTGGCATAGCTTGCAGTATATTATGGCCACAGACAATAACAAAGAGCTTGTCATCCATGTCTCAGGTGGTGTCAGGCGCAGGATTACCGTGGACATTAACTATGTAGTACCTGTGTGAGTGTACGTACCTTGAGTAGCAGTACTCAAGGTACGTACACAGTCAAGAGTCTCCCATAAGGGTTCTATGGGCCATCGTCTAAAATGTCTTCTCTTTTTGACACCGACGATGTAAGTCACGTCACCCCACCCGAGGATGATCCATTGGAAATTGCTGGACTTTAACCCGTTTAACCGTTTGTACGTTTATTGTATTATAAGTATTGTTGTATTTCTTTATGAATAACTTCAGAATTAATAATTCCACCTGCCAGAAACTGTTGACTGCCGTTGTCCATCATTGCTGATGTACAACATATGTAGAATTGCACACGGCAAAGGGCAAGACACTTAAAAAAAACCCTTATGATTGACATAATATACCGCCATGTTTCTTGCAGCCTAATACCACTGTCTTGCCCACTAAATATCAGGTCAACCTACCATTGATAAGCTGTGCTATTTAATCACAAATAGATGAGCCAATTGGAAAGACATTTCCACAGAATAAGAAGAACCCACGGCTCCTTAGTTCCAACTTGGACTAGAGATCCAAGGGTTGGCGGTGGTCCATATGGAGACGAGGATGTGCCCCCCCCCCCCCCCCCCTGTGTTGTTAAGACTGCTTTAAACCCCAGTGCTGACCAGCAGAACAGGTGGCCCTTGCCACAGTCCACAGCGGGGGCCCGGAGCAAGGCAAAGCTGAGCGGGTCAGAGGTGGAGCCCCCGGGACCCTGGGCGTTGAGGCGCACGGCTCTCTCGCAGGCGGCCCGCGGACACCAGCGGATGGCCGGGTTGTTCTCCACGAACGCCTGCCAAACAGGAGAGGGAACTCGGTGTTAAAAAAAAAGGTGGGAAATAGTGGGAGACATAGCAGCAGGGCAGACACTGTTTGCCTCAAGGTCCTTGCTAAGCTCACGAATACACAATGACGAACCGGTTCGTTTGTTTTTAATCTAAAAACCAGTATGACTACTAGAGTCATTTTTGTGAGACCTACTGGATCCTGAAGGAAAAAAACCTTGAATTGTGTCCATGTTGTTAAATACCCCCATTCACTCCAGCCTGGAATTGGACTAGAAATTTATTAATTTTCTATAAACAGACCGGGGCAAAGACGCCAACTTCCACGCTCTAAATAACCACGTCTCGATGTCGACTCTCCAAGTCGTTCTTCACGGGGACAAAGCTTCCGGATAATAAAATACTATATTGACGTGTGGGCGGCCAAAAGCACACGAGCCAATATAACATCCAGACTAATGCTCGTCTTGGGTTAGCCGTCTGGAAATATTATTCTCCGCCCAAACTATTTGTCAAGGATAATTTTACTCTCGTCTCTACCAACGTATCGACTTGAAGTTGATGAATTTAAAAACTTTTTGCAGGACGGGTGAGGAGGAGACTTTCTGGCAATAGACGTACGCACAGATCTTGTTACAGGATAGCGGTCGCTGGCGATATTCCGTTTTTTGTCCCCCATTGCAGACATCCCAAAGCAATACGTTTTGCTTTAAACTTCGCCAGCACACAAGCGTTGGCAGTAAAGTAGAGAGTGTGGTTCACCGCCAACAAGACATTCAAACAAGCGACAGAGTTGACCTGTTGACCTGCGCACAAATCACCGCAGATGTGATGGAAAGGAAGGTGCCAGAACAGATATTTCAGGAAAAGTTTAAGACTTTCAGTAAACTGTTGTGATAAATTCCAGCTGGTGTCTCATTATGAATTTTGTTATCTTTCTGCCGATAGGAAAACTGATAATTCTGTGGTTATATTACTTGCTTTGGTGATGAAAAAGTCCACAGACGCACACGGAATATATATCAGTGTACCCAAAGGCATAGATTCAACCACCATGACGTTTCTGAGTGCGGCTGAGTCTTAAAATAAACACCGTAACACCCAATTAAACCACATCGACACCTTGCATCCAATATTAATAACAATAAAATTTGATATTTCTGATGTAACCGCACATAAAGTGTGTGTGTGTGTGTGTGTGTGTGTGTGTGTGTGTGTGTGTGTGTGTGTGTGTGTGGGGGGGGTGTTGAAAGCAATTAAGTGGTGTATATAAAAGAGCTTCATCTTGTTGTTGACCAGTCTACCTGCCTGGAATAATTTTGCTTAGTGCTGAAAGACTTCTCAAGTAAAACAACAAATCTAACTTTCTGCTTCTGCATTAAACCAGTAATATTTCATGTCTGTACTGCAGCTATTTACTCCATTAAAGGACATAAAGAATAACTAGAAAGCTTGTCAGTAATAAAACACATCCAGGAAACTTTCCTTGATAACATCGTTTTATCCTGGTCCATTTTTTGGTTTTGGTCATGTGACTGAAACGAGCTTTAGGATTTTAAAGCGATTAAAATTGTCATTGTGGTGACAAAGTGACATCAAATTGGGAGTGTCCACCTCAATGTACTGTATGCTGACTAGATCAGACTACCAGCCTACCCAGTGGACTGCACCAACTGGTAAAAGAGCTTCATCTTGTTGTTGACCAGTCTACCTGCCTGGAATAATTTTGTTTAGCGCTGAAAGACTTCTCAAGTAAAACAACAAATCTAACTTTCTGCTTCTGCATTAAACCAGTAATATTTCATGTCTGTACTGCAGCTATTTACTCCATTAAAGGACATAAAGAATAACTAGAAAGCTTGTCAGTAATAAAACACATCCAGGAAACTTTTCTTGATAACATCGTTTTATCCTGGTCCATTTTTTGGTTTTGGTCATGTGACTGAAACGAGCTTTAGGATTTTAAAGTGATTAAAATTGTCATTGTGGTGACAAAGTGACATCAAATTGGGAGTGTCCACCTCAATGTACTGTATGCTGACTAGATCAGACTACCAGCCTACCCAGTGGACTGCACCAACTGGTAAACTGATCTCATGCATCTAGGTGGCCACTCCCACTTGTGATGTCACCTCGTCACAGTGACAATTTGGGTCACATGACAATTTCGAAAACGGCTTGTCATGGCAAATCACGCTCGTACTCTTACCCTTGTACAGTAAGGCCCCTTTAACAACAAGATGGTGCAGTGCAATTTATTTGACTCATAGTTGCAGTGAAAACATTTCGCTGTGCACCATGCAGTCTTTCGTTCCCGCTGTTACTGCCCCGCAGACAACAATACATATTGAAGAAAACAAAAAGAACTCGACAAACAGGATCATTAGAATAATATTGAATGTTGGGTTAACCTCTCCTTCACTCCTCCTTTACTTACTGACTCACTCATCCTCTTCATCCCTGATGGGACATAATGGCTCATATTACACAACCGTTCTGCCTGGCGAGCCCAAATCACAGTTCTCCGTCGAGCACGGATGCAGAGATCAACGTCGCTCCCGGAGACGGAACACGCAACTTTGAGTCGGGTCGACAAAGACATACAGTCACCCCAGAAACGCACTGATTGTACGTCTCTTTGGACCACAACGCCCTAATGTAAATGTGCCTAAAATGACTAGCAATGAGTCGCGCCTTCTTTTGCGGGCGTTCGCGGCAAGAAACCGTTTATTGTTTTCGTTTTCGTTTCCCGCGTTTCCATTTATACTGCTGTGATATACTGCCCCCTTGTGTACACATTAAACGCAGGCAGCTCTGCAAAGAGCAACGGCGGGGCCTCGAAGACCCCTTGTAGAGCTTCACGTGTACACAGGGGGGCAGTATGTCGCCAACGCCTTCAGCTTTAACCTGCGAACGAGTCGTCCATCTTTGTCCAACATCAGGTGATGATGTCCTTAACCACGACTTCAATAGCACCTACAGTATCTTGACCCACTCTCCCTCGTCTTTGCCAATGAGAGTGAGGCTTCGGTGACCTAACTTCCGCTACCGTACTGGGTGGGTCGGTCTCCCCCCCCCCCCCCCCCACCCACCTACCTTGATGTCAAACTGCAGGTAGCGTCGGTCCATCTCCCTGGAGACGACGCTCTCAATGACCTCCACGGGGACCAGCTGGAAACAGTCGAAGGCGGGGCAGAAGATGTTGTGCGCGTCGCCCTCCTGGATCTTCAGGTTGAGGAACCTGTCACGAATACACAATTACACTAAAGCAAGTCACAGGGGGAACGGAGAGGACATCGCACTTTTATTGAGGGCAATTATCGAGGTCAAGTTGGGAGCGGCCACCAGAGCCAACCAAAGTGTTGTGTTGCGTTGTGGGTTTGCGCCCATTTGTTTGCTCTTAATGAGTCTTGTGTGCGCGTGATTAATGGCGAGCATAGTGATCCGTAATGTAGGTTGCAAGTGTGTGTGTGTGTGTGTGTGTGGGGTTTTTTTTTAGCTCAAGTGTAGCATCACACTAGTGTCCTTGTGAAGGACTTAGTGCATGTTCTATAGCGCTCCTTAAAAAAAAATAAAATAAAAGGCCAACTACTCAGGCTTACGGCAAACCGTGCAAGGAACGCAAAGTCACAAAAAGCTTCCAGTAAGTTCCCGGATCAAAGAGTCAGACGGCGGTTTCAGTGTCGAGTGTGCGTTCCGTGTGTACGCACCCTTCCCAGCAGGCTCGGCAGAACTCGTGGCCGCAGGAGACGTCGACGGGCTCCTCGAACAAGGACATGGGGCACATGCAGATGCCACACTGCGCCACACACACACACACACACACACACACACACACACACACACACACACACGGACAGACACACGGGGAAGAGAGTTTGACAGTCAGCACATTGCTGTAGTCGTGCTGCAACGCAACCCAAGGACTCAGCTAATTTGGAAAAGACGTTCTTCCCCGCCACTCTTCCCCGCCAGAGTTTCACTGTTCAGAATGGCCCTGTGTGTTATGAAGAACACGTGGCAATAAAACACTTTGACTTTTGACATCGACCATTACTTTGGAATCTGGTTCTCTAGCTTGGTTATTTTTTTAAGCACCAAATGATTATAAAAGAATGATAATATGAAGATACAATTATCTGCCTACAATATGCATTTGGCAAGTTTCAACCTCTATAAGGGATGAACTATAGTCCAGCAAAAAAAGTACATCACGAAAACTTGGCATGGCGCAAGTATAACATTATCACAAAGCTAATGGACATTATCACACACTTAACACAATCCACGAATCCATCACGGCTCGGTTAGCAAGCAATAGGCACCATGTCAAGTATATCCCTACCTGCCCATCTCCGAAAAAATCTGATTTTATTCCTGCCAAAAACCCAGACTCAAAAGACAGACACAAATATGCCCACGTCCTTGTTAGGACAAGAGCCTGGGCGTTACAAAAAGGGTCACAGAGTGAGCCCGGTGTACTTGGACAATGTCAGTATTGATTTGCGAAAGGGCTGATGGTTGTATAACCAAGAGTAACCTCTAAAGCGGGGCCCCGGAGTGGAAGTGGTCAATTGACACCGTGGTTGTAAGGCTCTTCGTCCCGGCCCTACGGTATAAAAAGCGGTCGTCCTTACAGACACAAACCGTGCACATGAAGCCTGCCTGATTCAGCATTCAACAACACTGCCTTTGAGTGCAGTCATCAGCTAAGAAAAGGTATATTTAAAGATGATGATGATTAGGTGCCTTCGAAGAACCTTCAACCTCTTGTAATCGAACTGCTGCAGCAAACATACGCATCAATTTGGCATTGTGTAGATCAGTTAACTTAAATTACAATCTACTCTATCCTTATAGGTTTGGACTACATACCATTGAGTCACGGGGCGTCTGCTGTTTAACCCGTCATGGACAAAAGGGGAATTCTGTCCATTTGTTGTTGACGTTACAACAAAGTAGGAACCTTTCTAACCTCACAGAAGATCCTAGCAGAATTTAGCAGAGCTCACCGCACTGAAATACAAACACAAATCAGGAGGAAAACATCCATCAGCTGCTTTACCTACGGACGATTAGTTAGCACACCGTTGAGAGCACGGCAGACAGGAAAGCATTGTGTCAGCAGATACAAGACACAAAAGAGAAAAACTTTATTTCCACCCAACAACCGCAGGGTCGGTGGTAATTGCCAGTTGGCCGTGGTGGCTGTTCTTGTTCCCTCTGCCAGTCTGGCTCTGCCTACGTGTTCACATTCTACGAAGACAAATGGATCAACTAAAGTTGGCAGGCGTCGCCTAGCCCACCCTCCTGGTGGAAGTTGTACCTCTCCTTCGCACAACAAGCGCCAGTTAAGGGAAACTGGAAGTGACGGAAAAGAACCTGCCGCCCCTCGTCACCTGAGCGGAGTCTTCGTCGGCCGGCGTGAGGCAGATCTGCTCCGGCGAGGTGATGGAGCAGCGGGTGGTGCGAGGCGTCCGGGGCGAGGGCAGCGTGTCCCAGGCGTTGCAGCCGCTGGGCGGAGGGTTGGGCATCTGCACGCCGGAGCGCTGGCAGCAGTCCTCGGCGTTGCTCATCCACGCCTCCAGCAGCTTCTCCCTGTCCCAGTCTGCAGCAATCAGAGAGAGGGGAGGATGAATGACCGATGGGAAGACGTGATGAACCAATGGGAGTAAATGATGGCTCTCTGGGTCAATCTGAACCAATCAGAGTACAATATCAACTACAATATCAAGTACAATATCAGCTCTCTCCCAGTCTGAACCAATCAGAGTACACTGTAAACTTCTGTCTCTCTTTCCCAGTCTGAAACAATGTCAGTACAATGTGAACTTCTGTCTCTCCCAGTCTGAACTAAACAGAGTACAATATGAACTTCTGTCTCTCCCAGTCTGAACCAATCAGAGTACAATATGAACTTCTGTCTCTCCCAGTCTGAACCAATCAGAGTACAATATGAACTTCTGTCTCTCCCAGTCTCAAACAATGTCAGTACAATGTGAAGTTCTCTCACTTCCAGTCTGAAACAATGACAGAAAGGGTAAGAAAATAAATATACAGAATGGGCCTTGAAGACCAACATTTGTATAATAACAGCTCTAAATTATTCCTCAGTCAAAGGGAAACATTCATTTTCAAAAGGATAACAGCTATATCAAGGCTGAAATCCTCTGGGATTTATGGCTTTCAATGACAATACCCAAGCCAAAATAATAATATAAATAAATATGAGTTACTGTACATACAATGTATGGGTTAAATACATTATTTACTTTACAGAGTGATAGGGAATCATAAGGCAGCCATGTAATAGTCCTCTGTAGAATATAAATATATAAATGCAGGATTTACTGTATATAGAGCGTATCTGCTGGATGAGGCAGTAACCAAGGGGAGCCAAGGGCAGAGTCCAAGTCTTCAAAAAAACGAAATGAAATTTCACACAACCACAATTCATAATTTATCCTCCTTATGAACTGACAGGACACCTAAAGGGCTCGTCTTAAAAGTGTACATGTTAAAATGCCCAACCAGACACGTTATTTGTAATAATTAAATGTCGGTTAAATTTGTATGAAAATCGAAAAAATGTAATACTGCATTGAGGTCATCATGGTGCCTTGGGACATGTTTCAACTCTAAATGACCTCGTTTAGAGCCAGGAATATATTAATATAAAATAGAAAATCCACATTGCGATTCAATTAATCTTGTCATCGAGAATGACTGAATGAGCGAGCGTCATGCAAATTTGAATTACAATTACACGAGCTTTGACACGAAGATCAAAATGTAGCCACGGCCGTGCAAAATGAGCCTGAATAGAATAGAGGCCGTCCTCGCTGGACGGTGGATAAAATTCAGATTTTTATCAGATTAATTATCAAGAAGACTCCAAAGTAGCTCGCTTCCTACTAGAGTACGCGTGTTAATAAAAGGGGTTTACACCACCATCGGCACCGCTGGCCAGATGTAGGGTCCCCTGTAGTACACAGTGACCTCCCTTAAGAGAGGAGAGTAAATATAGAAGCGGTGTGGGGTCAGCAGCTCCATGCTCGGGCCCCAGGAGTAAATACAGTATGTAGCACACACCGCCACGTACACGCACACACATTCACCCCAATTACTGGGGAAGATTGAGTATTTTAAGAATTCACGTCCGTTGCGGCACACATTTTGGACGCCACCACCTCCTCCATTTGTTATTAGACAAAATGTTGCTGGTTTTTTTTCCATGTTGCTTAATTTTACATTTGTGTGGGGGACACTTCTTTGGCATAATTAACTTAGCTGGGTTAAGAGAGCAGCTGGCGGCGGAAGAGAGAGGCTGGTGGTAGCATCTGCTTTATTTTACTTTATCATTACATGTTGCTGCTAGTATCTACTATTTTTCATGTTATTATAAAATAAAATTATATTACTTTTGCATAGTGTTACTCTTACTTAGTCACTTTTGGTCTGAACTTATTAGGTGCTTATTTTTACTAAATTGTTTAGCATTTATGTACGATCGACAGGCCTTGACTCACGCGCAACATTGGCCTCTCAGATGCTGTCGAGTAAGGAACAAAAATGTCAAAAAAGAAAGTCAAAAGCTGTTGGAAATTGACACGTTCCCGGCTGATTGAAAACAGCATTGCAGTCCCTTTCAGTTTCCACGCGCTTCACTTTAAAAAAGGTATTTAAAGACATTCTCCCCGAGGTCATGTCCACACTCTCTACACCCGCTAAATATAAAAACACAGATTTCCTTCCATCCATTTCTATTGACCTGAAAGTCCGCCTCAGTGCGGTCACATCCGACTACCGATTCATCAGCGTCATCTCTGCCGCATGCGTGACCCAGTCGAATGTCGTCGTGACTGCAGATCATCAGCATGCGGCCCTTTAATCTGCCTGTCAAACCCCTCTGGGACCAACCGACCGACACCGATGACCCTGACGCACCCGGTGAACGTGTGTATGAATCAAAGCATGTGTCCCTGGGGGCAGCAATGTACAGTCATAAAGTGACATTTAAGAATACACCATTTTGGGTTTGGGGGCATTTTTGATCAGTTCCAGGGCAATTTTTTATCCAATGTTAGGAAGTACCTTATGTTTTCCCATGTTGTATGACAGCCCATGCAATGACCATGATTACTTTCCAAATACAGAATACATACAAATACAGAAGTTGTCTTTTAAGCTCTGTACTTTGGCATTAACTCAGGAGTAGCTCAGGAGCTAAGAGCGTTTGTGTGGCAACAGGAAAGTTGCTGGTTCGATCCCCGGGCTCCGCCTAGCTAAGTGTGGAGGTGTCCCTGAGCAAGACGCCACCTTAACCCTAACTGCTCCTGACGTGTTGGTTGTGACCTTGCATGGTTGACACACAACAGTCGGTGTATGAATGGGTGAATGTGAGGCAATACTGTAACGCGCTTTGGATAAATGCGCTTATAAAAAGGCGCTGCCCGCCGTACCGTGGGCTCGGAGCAGCGCCTCGGCGGTGAAGAGTGGTGCCTGCAACATGTCCGCCGTCTCCACGATCAGCATGTCCTTCAGCCGCCGCAGGTCCTGAGGCCTCAGACCCTCGTAGAGCTGGGGAGGATGGAGAGAGGAGGAGAGAGAGCGGGAGGAAGAAGAGAGGGAGGAAGAAGAGGGAGGAGGATGGAGAGGGATGAATGGAGAAGGAGACAGTAAAGTAAACAGTAAAAAAAGGTTTACAACTGGCCGTGTGTGTGTGTGTGTGTGTGTGTGTGTGTGTGTGCAGCCAGCAGATATGAAGCCAGGAAGAATGTCTCACGTTCCAACCTGAATTATACCATTATAAAATATCCCAAAAGGTCCACATGTAATGCAGTAGATTATTAGAAAACATGGCAGCTTGTTTTCTTTGCACATCCAATCCCGCTCAGCTACACATGGGAGGGAATCAGCCAGTCGCCGATCAAATGAAATGAGCGAGATAAGCCACAACAATAAATAGCCTGCGATGCGTCCGGCAGGTGGATGTTGGGTGTCTAAAGTTAAACCTCATTCCCCTCCTTTTAAGAAGAGCTCAACACAGGTGCACATATAAAACACACAGAGATACACAGCGTTCCCATTTCCCATATCTTAAGATTCCACACTTGCAAGCGACCCAGTGCCGTGTTATTAATCATGAACATATTGATGCATCTCGACGGCCCTGCTACCCACAGCATTGCATACATTAAGCAGAGCATTGCTGTGCCTCTCTCTCTCTCTCTCTCTCTTCTCTCTCTCTCTCTCTCTCTCTCTCTCTCTCTCTCTCTCTCTCATCTCTCTCTTCTCTCTCTCTCTCTCTCTCTCTCTCTCCTCTTCTCTCTCTCTCTCTCTCTCTTCTCTTCCTCTCCTCTCTCTCTCTCTCTCTCTCCCTCTCTCTCTCTCTCAATCTCAATAACTTGTCCTGGATTTAATATACGGGAGGCCACACATCAAAACGTGCATATGGGCTCGCCGTAGGGCCACATAAAGTGCTTCTCCCCCAGTCGATTTTCTCCACATTGATGTAATCATATTTACAAACACAAATAAAGTCTTAAACCTGTATATATTTATATATATATATATATATATATTATATTCCGGCAAACCATCAAGCGGATGTAACACGAGATGACAAAAAAAGTTGAGCGGTAGTTAAATAAAATGCATTTTGTTCAATAACTTTGATAACGTTTGTCGAATCTCCCCCTCTCTCCTGTTCGCCCGCGCGGAGCGACAATATAATATGCAATTGCGCTCGGTCCGTCTCCGCGCTCCAGGGAGTCGTGACTCCGTCTTCTTGTAAAAACTAAAGCGGCTCCGAACCGAAAGTGTCGGACGACGACGACAACAACAACAACTGCTTCTCTCTCTCTCTCTCTCTCTCTTCTGTACGTTTCCGATGCTTGAGTGTTCTTGCCTCAAATGTGTCGTTTTAGTGCTTAGCTTTCAGTTTTCGCTTCGCCGCAGCAGCAGTGGTGCCGCCGTTACAGCGGATGCCAAGTCTGACTCTGCAGTGTTAGTTAGTTGGCACGAGTGTCTCTGGGGTATTATTCTGTGTTTTGAGGGCAACCTGGAGAACCTCATTTTGCAGTTATAATATTGTGAGCCTCTCTACCTCCATGCTGGTTGTCTGTCGGTCCGTGTTTCCACCATCCAGTGCGACTACGACTGTTACATTTCAAAGCGCAGTGTACAACCCCCTCAGCCATATATTTCCATCATTACTGGCGTGAGAACCTACATACACTCACACTGCATGTCGGTGTCTTGTTTTTGTTTACCAAGGATCCGGTTGTCACCTCAGTTGTCTCAGTTCCCCACGGGTCTCAGGTTAGTGGAACTGTGTTTTCTCCTCAACACGCTAGACCTTAAATAACCTGATGTGCACGGGGGACAAGATCAGTCCTTGCACGGTTTTTACGCATCAGAAAGTTACACAAATTCCACACTTGCAGTAGTAGAAGGTCATGCAAGGTCATCCATGCAGACCACCACCCACCATATTAAATCTAGCGTCTAGGTCGTAAAGACAGTGTAGTGTAGCAAGTCTTTATTTAGAAGGCAAGCGGTGTGATGAGAGGGCTTCAGACTCCTCGCCCTCCTCCTCCTCTCTCCTCGTCCCTCCTCCCTCCCCACCTCCTCCCTCCCCCCTCCCCCCTCCCCCCGAGGTGTTGATCCGTACCTCTCGGTGGTCCAGTGCGGCGTACTCGGCGTCGATGCCCTCGGCCTCGGGGGCCAGGGAGAAGACCATCTGGGACTCCAGGCTGAGGGCCAGCTCCTTGTGCTGGTGCCGCTCCGCACAGTCGCAGGGGGTCTCGCGGTTCTCGTTCTCCGCAAACAGGTCCGCCTCTCGCTGCAACAAGTACTGCCGACGAAAGCCAGGGTTGGGGGGGGGGGTATAGATATATCTCTTTTTATTACCCATGTATAGATATATTTCTGTGAAAAGGTGAGACTCAATCGTAAATCTTCAATTATCTTCAGTTCACAGTTTGTTAGGCTTATAGACTGTACATTTATTATTCTATTGTTTTTATTCAATGCCATTGCCAACTTACTTTTTTACTAAATATACCGTACATATATTGTTACTCTATTAGGTGTATACACTGTACATTTATTATTCTATTGTTTTCATTCTTATGTTGTTGGTATTTTTGAGCATCCTCTGGCACAAGAATTTCCTCTACCTTATCTTATCTTGTTTATGTCAACCATTTTTGTAGCCATTCATAAAATCCAACAATGGCTTCTGTGCATTTGGAATTATGATGATGACCTTCAGACAATCTAAGCAACAATAAACTAACATATTTTATG
Organism: Coryphaenoides rupestris; assembly: GCA_002895965.2. Taxonomy (NCBI): domain Eukaryota; kingdom Metazoa; phylum Chordata; class Actinopteri; order Gadiformes; family Macrouridae; genus Coryphaenoides; species Coryphaenoides rupestris. The sequence continues at coordinate 74,079 of PIJE02000299.1, forward strand.
ACACTTTTCACAAAGTTCCTGCCTCTCCAGGGTCCAATAAAGGCGGATCGTTTTCCATGGATCTTGAACAAAAGTGCCCCACAGGGAGTACTTTGCCTCACCGTGGTCCTGAGGGAGGGTTTGCATATTGTTCTGCCTTCTTGGCGAACAAACTGGAACACACCTGACCGGAGGCCGATTCCCATTCAAATAGCCTCAAGTAAACAGTACACATAACAAGCAGCCTTTTTCCAGAGCACCTACTAGCAGGCCTACCAGCCCGGCTCCACAGACTGACCTCCACGCAGGTCTCAGGTCTACCAGTCCAGCTACCCCCGCCACCTCACCTCCATGTAGGTCTCAGACCCACTAAGCCGGTCTCAGACCCAACTAGGCTGGTCTCAGACCCACTAGGCCGGTCTCAGACCCAGTAGGCCGGTCTCAGACCCACCGGGCCGCTCTCAGACCCACCAGGCCAGTCTCATACCCACTGGGCCGGTCACAGATCCACAAGGCCGGTCTCAGGGCCACAAGGCCGGTCACAGACACACTAGGCCGGTCACAGACCCACTGGGCCGGTCACAGACACACTAGGCCGGTCACAGACCCACTGGGCCAGTCTCAGACCCACTAGGCCGGTCAAAAACCCACCAGGCCAGTCTCAGACCCACCAGGCCGGTCTCAGACCCACCAGGCCGGTCTCAGACCCACTAGGCCTGCCTCAGACCCACCAGGCCTGCCTCAGACCCACCAGGCCAGTCACCCCTCCCTCACCTCCACGCAGGTCTTCATGCCCGAGGCGGCAGCGTAGTGCAAGCCGGTGTTCTTCTTGTTGTCCGTGGCGTTGATGTCAGCCGTCTCGTACTCGCCCTGGTCCAGCTTGGCGCCGGTCCACGCCAGGATGACCTGCAGGCAGTCGGCGCGGCGCCGCTCGTCCTCGTAGGGCCGCGTGATGCGGGGCTGCAGGGCCCCCTCGGCCCCCAAGATCTGGGGGCCCATGCACAGCATGTGCAGGGCCGTCTCGTTGTGCACGTTGCGCTTGTTGGGGTTGCCGTCCTTGCTAAAGATGAACGACCTGGGAGGGAGGCGGAGAGGGGAGGAGGGGGGAGAGAGGGGAGGAGGGGGGATAGAGAGGGGAGGATGGGGGAGAGAGAGGGGGGAGAGAGAGAGAGACAGCAGGTTAACAGGGCAATACGAAACTTATTGGACATCGGGGATCTTTGTGGCGTTGCTTAAGATCTTGGGGATTCATCTGTCATGTCTAACCAAGCGAACCCTGGGGCCTCAGAGTCAAATTGAGGACCGGGCAATTAACCGAAAATATATCAATACTGACATTTAGAACCTCTTAGTTCTGTCCATTTCAACTGCTCAAAATATTCAATAAATAGCCGTAATTAGTTAATCTGTGTGTTTCCTTAAATTATTCTAAAATCACTCGGATAGAATATGCACTGCTTCGTTAGAAAAAAATATCCCAACTTTAATACTTCAGCATATTACAGAGCAGTCAAATAAAACATAATCAATAATCGTTTATTAATCCAAAATCGAATTTGAAATCATCGTGAAATCATCATGATTTGAAGCCCTGGTGGAATGGACAGTCGGCTCTATCGGCTTCGCAGGCCGTTCACCGCTCAGGATGACTGCGAGTTTGCAGCGTTCCTAGCCAACGGTCATAAAGCATAACATAACAGTATTGACAACGACGACATCATATTGCCAATGTTGAATCAAGTACTTACTGCCGCTCTGCCCTGCTTCCTTTTATTTACCTGCCCGTCAAACGCCACGCTTAAAAGAGCACTGATTGGTATTGGAGGACTCTAAAATACTGGGGGCCGGAGGGCATATCGACCAACTGCCTGACCCGTAAAGGGCCTGCAACTTATCGGGACTCCCCCAGTTACACTCTCACCCGCCGCCACCAGTACATTATCCATCCAGCACCGCCACAGTGGTCCGGTGTCGTGTTGCCACGCCATTCTACACTCTAAAATGTTGTTAATTCTGCCGTAAACTATTTTTAGCATGAAAAATGGAGCGAGCTGCGGCCCCTCAAGAGGGAAGAGGAAAGAGATAAGTGGGGTAAACAAGAGCGTGAGAGAGGCTCTGGGAAGTGGAGGCTCTTGTGGGAACCTCTTCCCTGCTTCATCCCAGCATGCTGCGCATTCCTCGGTGCCGCTAACAGATGGTTGCGTCCAGGAGAGGCAGATGGAACGGAGACGGCCGTGTGCAGGGGACGAATGAATGGCTTTGGCTGTTTTACATTACAGCAACAAGGTCATAGTACTACTCTAAAGGAGACAGTATTAGTAGAGAGACACATCTATTTGATACATGGCACAGATGATGACCATAAAGACCTTAAAAAAAGTATGGGAATAGAAATAGTTGGGAACTGGGATGGTGCAAATTATCAATGGCCACTCAAAATAGAGTCAAAATAGCATGCACGGTTTTGGGATTCATGGACGATTTTTGGGATTCACTTACGATTTTCGGATGGATTCATGCATGATTGTTTAGATTCATGCACAGTTTTCAGATTCATGTACGATTTGGGGATTTGTGCACGATTTTCGTTCGGATGCATGCATGATTTTCGGATTCATTCATGCACGATTTTCCGATTCATGCACGATTTTTCAGATTCAGGTTTTCAGTTCTCACCTGAGCAGCCGCGTCATGGCGTGGCGCGCGGCGTAGTGCAGCGGCGTGTTGTGCTGGTAGGGCTCCCCGTAGGAGGTGTTGGGGTCCATCGCCTCCTTGAACTGAGGGTTGCCCTCGTACAGCTGGCAGGACAGCAGCTCATCCCCGTTGATGAGCGCCTTGCGGAACTTGGTCGCCGTGTTCCCCATCTTCCTTCCTTCCCCCCCCCCCCCACCCCCTCCTTTCCCCTCCGGGAAAAACAAAAGTAAAAACCCCCCAAAAAAGGTCTCCGGCTAGCACAGGAGCGTCCAAGTCGCCTTCAGCGTCGCCGACTGCGAGGGGTCAACAGCAACATGTTGCGTGCACTGAGGAGAAGGGAAGAGAGAGACTTTGTTAAATTTAAGCAGTTTGTACAAAAAAGTTTTAAAAAAAGGCCAGAATGAACTATTAAAAAGGGCTAGCTGATCTTGAAGCACGCTGAACGATCCTGATCTTCCAAGAAAACCGGTCAGCCAACCTAGTAGGAACTCATCAATACCATACATCCACAAAAACGTGACCTCAACACCTTAAAATGTCCTCTTAAAAAAAACCACCTTTTTTTTTAATCCAAGCAGAAACATGATCACCTCCTCCTCAATCCCTACAACACCATTGAGTGCCGGTGTCACCGCTTCTACGCTGTGTTGTGTTTTTTCTTTGGTTGCCAACGTAGGTTCAGTCAAGTGACTCAGTGTTTGTAGTGACAGAAGCCACGCAGCGAGAGGGACAATGCTTCCTCCAGCATCCCCCCAGGAGCTTTCCGTCGCTGCCTGCCAGCGAGGGCCCGCCGCTCGTTGAGACGAGGCGACACCGGAATTAAACTGGAGCTGCACGCAGGGAGGCCACCATGGCCTTACCGTAGGACGATGATGCCGTCCTGAACCTGACCGTGTGAGCCATGCAGAGCTCAGAGGCCAGTTTGTTGGTTGTTGATGAGCTAGGCTACACTACAGGCTGTTAAGGTGGTTGTTGTTGTTGTTGTTGTTGTTGTTTTTGTTTCTATTAACTGAAAGGAAAAGAAAATCCTCTTCTTCAATTCATGTGTGAGGTAAATGTTAGTATGTCTAGTCGTGGGCTACATTTATTAACAGACACAGTTAGTTACACAGTGACTGGTTGATAAATGATTACTTGAACTGAAACTCCACATTGTCGCTTCAACACTTGTGACCAAAGTCAGTTTCATAAGTTGACACATGATTCAACCACTGTCAGCAAACTGATCAGATAACGAAACAAGCTGAACCAAATGTGGTCATTTTGGTGCGTTTACACCCATATAGAAAAAGCCACAATTTGGAAATAAGAACTTTCGTTCTTATTTCTCATACATGCAGGTACAGCTTGTTCACACACACACACACACACACACACACACACACACACACACGCCATATTATTAGAATGATGTTAACACAGATGGGCTGATCACTGACATTGATCTGTCAACTGACTCCCATCCCATGCAACTTCTCCCAAGGCCAAGACACTAAATCTGAAAATACTCACATTGTAATAACATTGCAATAACACATGAATGCACAGTAAACAAGCAGTCTAGTCTAGTCTAGTCTAAGAGGACAAACACCCAGTAGGCTACACCCCAGCTATGCATGAACATGTAAGCAAGTGCAACTCTTGAACTGCTGCAATCATGAAGTCATGGACCATGTTCATGTAATGTCATGTGTGAGAGAACACACACACACACACACACACACACACACACACACACACACGAGAGTTGACCCCCGTGCTCCTCCGGTTTAATCAGTGGGGTGTGGGTGGGTGGGTGAGGAAGGAGTGGGAGAAATTCCGACTTCCACGTACACCTGGAACGCGTCACAGTGTTGTGTGGATGAAGGCAGCAGTGCTCGCCTCCCACAACACGGACAATGTGTGAGAATAACAACACGAAGACCCCGGCAGCAGTAGTGTTGTTGTTGTTGTCGTCAACTAGGATTCAAGGATAAGAGACATTAAATCGACAATAATAAACCAGCAGCACCACCAGCAGCAGCACATTGATAGCAATCATCCAAGCGAAACAAAGCTAAAGTGGACTTACGGTGAGTCACTGATTGTCCATCCGCTTGGCCGTCAGCTGAGCAGAACAATACGTGCGTGTTGGTGGCGGAGGGCTGGCGGGAGGGTGGAGAGAGGAGAGAGCGTAGAGAATAGAGAGGGAGAGGGAGGGAGGGGGTCACGGCTTGTAGCGCTCTCCCGGTCGACTGGAACTGCAACATCCGGTCTCCTCTGACAGCTTCCGGTGAGCTTGGGTGCAGGGGGCGTTTCTGGGCCCCCCCCGCCCCCCCCCCCCCCTGTGAAAAGAAAGAGAAACCATGTAGGGGCCCCACCACCACCATCCACCTATAAGGTCCCCAAAAAGTCACACAAAAAACATCATTTAGACCTTCATTTTATAGACAGTATAATATATAAACCTCATTTAACCACATAGCAGTAAAGTATCACAGTATTATATGGGCCCAGTAAAGTATCACAGTATTATATGGGCCCATAATATGGGCCCATATAATACTGTGATACTGTACTGCTATGTGGTTAAATTAGGTTTGCTTAAGAGAACATTAGTTTAGTTAGTTTATTTGGGGGGTTTTATCGTTCTGTTTTTTATCATTCTGTTTTGTGCTGTATCGCTATGTAACCTGGCACAAGAATAATTTCCTTCGGGAAAAAATAACGTTCTATTCTATTCTATTATTTTCTTCATGTTTGTTCAAGTGTTTATTTTGTAAGAGAGGGTGACAGGGGCCCTCCAGTATATTTTGTTTTATTGTTTTTTTTATGCAAATTTCAGTCTATGAGCCAATTTATTTTGGCAATTTTACTGCAGTTGTCTCACTGATTACTTAGAAGAAAAGAAATCCAAATTAAAAACTATAAAAACTTTTAATTTCAGGCTTTTAGAGTATGTGCCGGTTAACGGTCCCCGGAGTGAGAACAATGAGAGAATTATGAATGAATGAATGACAACAATAACGACGAGAACATGATGCATATTTTGTTATTTATTAAATATTGGCACAAAGCAATCTCCTAAACATAGAACGGAAACGAATATCCCTCCACCGGAAGTCCCGCCCCTTCGCTAAACCCATGACATTGAAAGTCCCGCCTTCTCAATTTCACTTTTAATTTCAATTTAAAGAGCTTTATTGACAAAGCTGCAATATTGCAATAAATATGAGTATCTAAAATGTACTTATAAAGAACTGAATATATACAGGTAAGTA
>PIJE02000299.1:82511-192511 GCA_002895965.2 Coryphaenoides rupestris
ACAGACAACGGACAGACTCCGGATCGGATCTTATAACACATTGGCACTTTATTAACAAATCTCTGAACATTTAAATGCAGCTATTTACAAACATCAAAGGATGCCAAATGTAATAAAAAGAAGCTTTAAAATAAATAACATATCACAAATCTTCAATGTGCATAAGAATTTAAAAATGGTATACGTGTAGCACCACAGAACAAATTGAGCGAATGTCAAATAGGCAAATATAGACCAAAAATGTACAAGGATAGCTAGGGTTAGTTCATCAGGATTGTAACATTTAAGGCATCGTTTGTCCCAAATGCTCTGAGAAAACTTGACCTCACACCCGATTAACTCTGTTTCTTTTATTAAATTACATTTAATTTTCTATACGTATCATCACCAAATCGTAAAATGCATTGACCAAAAAAATAACGCTAATTCATGGTCAGCCATAAAAACCTAATCAGCTTAAATGATTGTTTGTTAGCAGCACAGAACGAGCAGAGCATCACGGGCTGGTGTAGAACGAATAGTACGCTGGCAGGCCTCTATGGGGGCCCTCCTTGCTGTAGGGGGCGCTGTGGATGGTCGTAGCGGGGCCCAGGTCCTCACTCTTCACCTCAGCCAGCGAGTGGCCGTCGGTGGTTGACCCGCCCAGGGACAGACGCCTGCGCTTGCAGCCCGCCACGTACGCCGAGTCCGAGTCGGGCTTGTCCGGCGTCAGCGCTGGGCTTTGCGTGTCCGTCCAGGCCGAGAGCTGCAGGCCGCCGCTCTCGCTCCCGTCCTCCTGGGCCTGCGGCTTCTCCTTGCCCTCCAGGTCTTCCGGGAAGCCTGCGGCGGCTGTGGGGCTGGGCCGGGGGGACCAGGGCAGGCTGGGAGTGCTCACCTTCCGCTGGTAGGGCCCCCGTGTGGAACCCCAGCAGCCCGCAGCGGCCGCAGCCGCCGCCACACTGCCGAAGGGGGAGTCCGGGTAGTAGCTCAGGGGGTGGGAGGTCTGCATGGACAGGGGCTTGAGGCCATACGGCAGCAGGGAACCCGGGTACTCGCCCTCGTAGGGGGTCAGCTCTAGTTTGTTGGGGGCGGAGCCTCCGTTAGCGCCGCCCTGCTGCATGGACGCCACAAACCACCGCTGGGTGGCGGTGTCCTCGGGCGGGGAGGCCGACAGGAAGCCGTTGGTCTGGGGCACGGCCCTCTCTCCACCGACACCACCGCCACCCCCGCCGCCATAGAAGCGGTTCTGGGGCAGGTTGTTGACAAACTGGTCCTGGAAGAAGGGCTGCATGGCGTAGCGCCCCCCGGGGACGATCTGGTGCGAACGCGGGGAGTCGGTCGGGGACGGCGTCAGGCGCTCGCCCTCCGGAGCTGTGTACATCCTACAGAGAGAGACGTGATGACATCATAATGTTATGTTTTATGTACGTTATTGTAAACTGTTGGTCTGTGGTGCGGACATGCGGAACTTAAAGGGCCCCATTATAACCACTAGGTGTGAGTGTGATTAGCCATTACAAGCTGTTTACAAATGGTCATGGAACTAAAATCGTCATTGTGACATCACAAGTGGCAGTGTCCACCTAGATCAGCCTACCCAGTGGACTGTACCAACTGGTAAACTGGTCTAGTCATCATACATGTGACAATGACTATTTTAGTCACGTGACAATTTTCACACCTGGTGGTATAATAGGTCCCCTTTAAAAATATTCTCTGCTTTCAACTGGCACCAGCTTTTTATGATTTCATCAGGAATTTTGTTTAAATTATTTATAGAAATGGGAGTGTCTCCTCCCTATAACTCCCCCCTACAAGACAATGAACACAGCAATATAATGTGCAATATTACCTCACAACATCATGTGCACATTCCTCAGTATTACTTTCCTCACTATTACGTGCAATATTAATATTACTGTCCAACATCATGTGCAATCCTCTATCATGTGCTATATTATTATTATTATTATTATCATGTTGTCTATAAATATGATCTATAACACTACCTCTCATCTCCTCTCATCATCATGTGCAATATTCTTAATGTCATGTCCAATAATATTTCACTTCATTCATGCAAAATTGTTTGCCATCAGAATATCTTATCTTGCCTACATATTTGTATATTTTAACTGTAAATCCATCAGTTTATTTGTATTATTCTGTTGTTTTCCATATTGTTTTATTGTACTGTATCGCTATGCAACATGGCACAAGAATTTCCTTCGTGATTAATAAAGTTCTATTCTTCTATTTCACAAAGTGTCCTGGATGAATAGATAGTAAAAATTGTTATTCTCTGGTTTTCTATAGATCAATATGTGATGATATTATGGGGCAGTATGGGACATCATTAAATAATGTAGATGTTTTAATATAGATTATACAATGTGAAGGCCTAATTCATAAATGCTAATAAATCATGGTACTCACGAATCATAGTTATCCCTGAATCCTTTGGCGAAGGGGTTGTGGTCGATTTTAAGCTGCGTAATCTAAAAGGAAAAAAAAACAGAAAAAAAATTAGTATTATTTTTTAGAAGCACATTCCTCAGAAACTATACTGAAATATGATTAGAATAATGATTCCAGGCCGGAATAGCCTGGGTAACTTTATGAATTAAGTCCTTTCTACTTAAATAACAGCATGGCTGGGCTTATTATTATTATATCAAGCATATATATTAGAAAAAGATTTTAGCTTACATCTGTGTTCTGGTAGGCGGTGACGGCGATGAACTGGTTCTCTGGGAAGGTGAAGGTCTGGGTCTTCAGGTCCTCCCCTCCTCCTCCTCCTCCTCCTCCTCCATCCTCAGCCACCTCCACGATGTGCAGCCTGGGCTGGTACTTATGCAGCGACTGCAGCACCACCATCTGCAGGGAAACATCACAAAGGGTCACAAAGTTATTTAAGGAAAAAGGTTTTTCAAAAATTACAATTCTTATTTTTGGTTTGGACGGGATAATACATTTTTGTAATTTTGGTTAATTCAAAACACAAAATCAGACAATATAGCCAATAGGACCGTCTTATTTTCTGATTATTATAATATTATATTATTATTTCGATGAAAATACTCGATCACTAATGAATGGCCTGACTTCTTTATTACAAATTACAAATAAGGCTTATTAGGCCTGTGTGTTGTATGGCCTGCATGTTGAAGGATGATGAAAGATGCAACAAATGCAGCATTTTAACAGTTTAGTTGATGATATACTGAATCCATTTAACGAAACAACATGCATTGCGTAGCCTACAAAATAACAAACATTCAGTCCCATAAAAGGTAATAATAATAATTATTATTATTATTATTAATAATAATAATAATAATATTTTATGGGATAAACATGATTTAAAATATATTATTATTATTGTTATTATTATTATGATGATTGGCTTCCTGCTGCATTACCTGTGAGGTGCTCGTATTGATGCCTTTGTTGTTGGTGACCTTCAGCTTCCCGAAGGAGATCTCCTGCCGCATCCAGTGGGCCCCCGTGTTGGGGGACTCCGGGTGGATGTACACCTTGTTACCTGCAACAACACAATAAACACATCAATTCAGTCAAATAATAATAATAATAATAATAATAAGTAGGCATAGGTTTGAAAAAACCCCACATTTAAATTAGGATAAAAAGACGGATTATTACCTTTAAAGAAACACAGGTTTACATAAATGGTTACAAAAAAAATCAATTAAACACAAAATAATAGGTATTGGCATCGGTAAAAAAAACAACCAAAAAAAAGCACATTTAAATTGGGAAAAGTTTAAAGTAGGCCCGCTATAGGCCCCATGAGAGAAGTAGGCCATACATTCACATTACCAATACATTCACATTCACATTGAGGGCCCCACCCTGCATGTTGTTGTCCGCCTTCCCGCACGTCACCCACTTGCCGCCCTGGAAGCGCCAGTGGTTGGGGTCGGCGAGGACCACCTCCACGTACACGTTGTAGTGGGCGGTGAGGCTGAGGCCCGCCATGTTGAAGCTCAGGAACGGGAACATGCGTCTGCACAAATACAGCAAAAAACTCTTAGAAATCACTTAGAAACTATTGTAAAAAATTAAATTTAATAAAATAAAAGCCAGGGAATCCCATTTTTAAACCCAGTCTTAAAGCATCACAAGGGCCCCTCCTGACCTGCCCTGCTTGGTGATGATCATCTCGGTCTGGTGCCGGTGGAACTTGAGCCACAGCGGCCGGTTGCACAGGTACACCTGGGCCCGGGTCCCGGCGGCGGAGGAGTGCAGGGCCATCGGGCTGATCATCCCCCCCGCAGCAGCAGCTCCAGCAGGTCCCGGTCCGGGTCCCGGTCCCGGGTACGGGTGCGGGTAGATGCCACAGTTGGGACCCTGTCCTCCAAACTGGTGATAGGCGGAGGTGAACTGCGGTCGCCCCGGGGAGCACATGACGGCGGCGGCGGAGGGGAACCCCGTGTGATGGTGGTGGTGGTGGTGATGGTGGGGCGGCGGCGGCGGCAGGACCGAGCCGAAGTGATGCAGGGACGAGGGGGGGTATCTGGCCGAGCTCGCCGCCGTGGGGGCGTAGGAGGACACCGGGCCCGCCGCCGAAGTCTGGTGGCAGGTGTAGGGGATGAAGGAGCAGGGGTTCCCCGCGTCCTCCTCTTCTACTGCTGCTGCTACTGCACTGGGTTTAGTGGTGGTGGTGGTAAAGTATCTGTCAGTGTTAAGTCCATGCTCTGGGTATCGATTGGTGGTGGTGGTGGCGGTTGGTGTGTTGGAGGCAGAGGTGGAGGTGTTGGAGGTGATGATTGGATCAGCGCCGTCGATAGCCGGAGATTTGTCGCCATCCTCCTCCGTCGCGTCTTTGGGCGGCTGGAAGCTGCTGCTGCTGCCGCCCTCGGCCTCGCTGCCCAGCATGGCGCCTGGAGCTCCGGGCGAGGTTTCACTGGAGCTCCGCGGGAGATCTCACTGGAGCTCCGCGGGAGATCTCACTGCAGCTCCGGGGGAAATCTCACTGGAGCTCCGGGGAGATCTCACTGCTGGAGCTCCAGGGGAGGTCTCACTGCTGCAACTCGGGGGAGGTCTCACTGCAGCTCCGCGGGAGATCTCACTGCAGCTCCGCGGGAGATCTCACTGGAGCAGCTCCGGGGGAGGTCTCACTGCAGGCAGGTGGAGGGGTTCCGGGTGCAGGTGATCCAATGTCCCGACTCTCACTTGAGGGTCACTGAAGAAGAACGCGTCATGGTTTTAGGGTCACCCCCCAAATGCAATCACATTTTGATTAACATATGTTGGGTTTTTTATTTTATTTTTTACATAATGTTGCCACAATGTTCAACTAAGTTAGGTGTGTGTGCGTCACCGGGGCGTCGCGGTAGCAATTAATATAATTAACATCACCTGTACCTGCTTGTTGTCAGTTTTGTGTGTGTGTGTGTGTGAGAGAGAGGAGAGAGAGAGAGGAGGTGTGGTGTCTTCATGTTCTGTTGACCTCTATATTTTTGGTCCAGTTCAGTCACAACATCACAGAGCATCCTGTCCGGTAAAAGTCATCTTTTTAAATCTTTGTTTTTTATTAACTATTTGAAATGGGCGACTGTCATTTATTTTTTGTTACTTTTTTAACATTGCTTTTGCATGGCTTCCTTCTTTGCAACGAAAGGACATTTTGCCGAAAATCTAAACAGCAAATGATAACGAATGTATAGGCCTGAAAAACATACAATTATATATAAGCCTATCATTAATGACATGATGGTATAGATCTAACCATTGTATGTTAAAAAAAAAAATAGAAAACAAAATATGGGTCAATTTATTGACAGTAAGTTGCTCATACAGAGAGGATAACTATCATTATATACAAGCAGATAAGACTTGGGGCTTTCAGTTCCTAGTCTTATAATAAAAAATAGTGCATTAAATTGGAAAAATAAATTGCATTTAGGATTGCATTTATCCTAAATGCAATCATTGCAGATAATAAAGTCCGTTCAAATTGTTTGGGTTTTATTATATTATTCGTTGTTTTTTTATTAAGACCTATATATATATATATATATATATATATATGCCATATTTAAAGATTTAATTTGGCCATGCCGATATCATTTATATGGACAAACAGGGACAGACAAGACAATTCATCTTCCGTATGAAGAGACCTACTGAATGACACAATTGCACCACACCATAAAATAACAGTTTATTATTAATTATTATTAATAATAATAAACTAGGATAACACTGAAATGATGCCTGTAGCGTTTTTCATTGAACAACAATTAAATCACTCACCAAGCACCGGTCCTCCTGTCTCCTTGGACTATAGTCGGTGTATTTAAGCCTTATATTGTAAACCAGTCTTCGTTTAAAAACGGACACAAGACGAACATGTGAAAAGAATCACCGGCGATCTGTTAATTTCTGCGCGGGTTTGATGGAAGCGGGTTTGATAGAAGCGGGTCTGATTGAAGCGGAGAGTCCGTCCGTCGGTCGCTCTGTACTTCTCCCGCGGCGATGACGCGACACACAGCGGCAGCCAATCAGCACACCGAGGGGGCGGGGCATGGCACTGGTAGCCACGCCCAGTGCAGTGTTGTAGTGTACTGTACTGTACTGTACTACTGACATACTGTGGGCAGTATTGACATATTATGCACTGGAAGGATGTTTTCATGTGGACCTGACTGAGTATGCAAGTAAATAAGGTAAACTGAAAGATAGTCAATATAATAGAATAAGCCAATGCATTGCAAAATATTATTTGAGGTATAGTCTATGCAATTTGTTCAGTGGACTTCAAGGAGAATGATGAAGTAATGTTTTGTGCACAATTGGCAAATTCAGGCATTTAGTCATGACCCAGGTCCACATATCCATTTAAACAATACTGACAAACATGCCCCATATATGCAATCTTTGGAATGAAACATACCACAAAAGATAGAACAAAGGAATAGGCTACTTAGTTCTAATTATTATCAAGAGTATAATATAATATCTTTATACATTTTAATGGGACATACAAGTTATACATTTCCTCAGATAAATGGTGTCACTCACGAAGCAAATGCATTGGATAATTTGTATCATTTGAATGATATTCATGTATTTCTTATGTCTTGTGGGTTTCATTTGACCCCAAACTAAATCTAAAGAATCACACCAAAACTAAAGAAGAAACCAAGAAGAAAGAAAGAGATATCAGCCCATGTGTTTCAGGGTCCCAGGCGGTCTATTCAGCCGCCAACGGCCGCCATCATAGTTCAAACAGCAGCATGTTGATATCAAACTGCCCCCCATTAGCGTGCTAATGTTGCATGCTTTATTGGCCGCGTACTAGACTAGTTTAAATACCCGCTGAACCCAGTGTCCTGCTAGCTTCCTCCGAGCGGCGTTGAAAGCCAGAGGCCAAGGGTGATGCTTATTGGCAGCGGGTTTGGTTTACATGTAAAAGAGAAAGTCTAGAGTGGGGAACGTTTGTGTCAGATAAACACACACTGTGCCCCCGAAACGACTCACCCTGCAAAGGAAAACAAACAGTTGATATAATTCAAACCTTTTTATGTGTCTTGTGGTGACCGCATGAGAGCACTTAGTCACTGTGACAAGGAATCAGGCTCAATTTAACACCTCATGGAAATTCATATTTTGGATCTTTCTGTCCGCAGCTTGTCATGCTTTTCAAGCCAATCAAAACATTTAGGGAAAAATCATGCACAAGTATGGCCTAAAGGGTGTATCCTTTATATTCTTTATACTCCATTTCAAGTAACTTGATGATGACTATGCCCTTGTGAATTCGTATACGCGTGTGTGTGTGTGTGTGTGTGTGTGTGTGTGTTCTGGTAAATCATATATGAAGAATACGGCAACGAATAAATCTTGAATCTCGAGTCTTGCAATCAAAACAAAAGCACAGGAATTGCAATAAAAGAGAATCGTCATACAATAATACCATTTGGTGGAGGAGTTAGGTGGACAACAGACTATCAATAACCACCAGATTCTCTCCGCCTTTGGGTGACTCAACCCAGTAAACAGCCACATGCAGAGTGGAGATGAAGCCCTTTGAGACTGCAACTGTGTTCAAGGGCTAGACAAATAAAATGGACACGACTTGAGATGTAAAAATTACTCCTGAGGTGGTTCTGGATTATCCTCCCCCCCATCCTCTCTCTCTCTCTCTCTCTCTCTCTCTCTCTCTCTCTCTCTCTCTCTCTCTCTCTTTGTGTAGCCTACTTTGGGCACAGCAATACACAACACCCAGCCAAGCTAGGGGTGCGCTCTGTAGCAGTCGCACGTGAAGGGGTTGAGCACCTCATTCACTCCTCTCTGCTAATGTGGGATACATTTGAATTGTGACTGACTTAAAACCCAACCTATTGTGACTGGATGATGAAGTTACTTCTAATTGATGACAATTAATGATTGTGTAGCAGTGTGTTTGAACTCATTGCTCATGAATGGCAATTGTATTTATTCACTATTGTGTCATATTTATTGTGTTGTTATTGGACTTGGTTAGTTATACCTCTGGTTGTAACAGAAAGGGAGTGTGATACTCAGGACTCATTACAGACCATGATGGGTAAGGGGGGGGTTGATGGGATCCATCTATTCCAAACTAAGCATTACAATACACAACATATCCCCCCCCGCTTTAATGTTAATGCACCATTAACACAAGGCCACTTTTGAGCTTTAGACGATCAACCAATCCCCTATATGTGCAGACTGCTAAATGACAGAGGATTTTAGATTTCAGACTGTGATACGATTATATTAGATTTGAGCTTAGATAACTGCAAATTTATCTAAGCTAATAAATAGTAATGATGTACTGTAGTGTTGTTTCATTGTAACAGCTAAATAATTCAGTGTTTTTGAGCTTTTATGAGCCTGTGATAATGCTGAAATGCTGAAAACTAAAACTTACTACACTTTTTTTTAAACTAAGGAAGGCTCTACTCCTGGCATAACTCTGGGGATCATTGTGCCCCATTGTCGAGGGTTAGCCTCTATGCTACATATTAGCTAATCTATCAGGAGGTCTTCCACCTCCGGTCGGGTATTGACGTTGCAAGTAATCTTCTCAGTGTCTCTGGCCGTGGGGACTGCAATCCAGGCTGAGGCCGAGGTGACGTAATGCCTGGAGTAGGAACCCGAGAAGATCATGCGTGGTGAGCGATGTCGATCTGTGATGGCTGGTGTCTGGTTTATGCAGGTTCAACTTCAGGATCCGGGTAGGGTACCAGAGGCAGGTCTTGAGTGCCTCAGCTGAGGGGGGGTCACCGCAGGAAGTGGCCCACCGCTGGCGGACGAGTCTTCTCCAGAACATAGTGGTTGCCGGTTACAGCTTCCCGAAACGTTGATCATTCCAGTATAGTTGTCCCAAGTCCCAGTTCCCTTCACAGACAGCCACAGATCAGGTGTGCCGCCCCCCCCCCCCACACACACACACACACATCCAGGTCCCTCCAATCACCACATGAAGACAATAACAACAGAGAAGTGGCCAAATCATTATCTTTGTCTCATATCAGAGGACTCGTTAATTAGGAGATAATGCTGTGATGTGTCATCATGAATTGCCTATTAGATTACAGGTGGGCTCACTTCTTCCCATGAGGAAGACCGTCTGTGGTTGAAACATAGCAGTCATGTCATGTCTACGTGAAATAAAAGTAGTTTTCTTCATCGTTCGGAGTCTACTTTGCGCACCTTTGCACATACTTTGTCAGCTTCAGTATTGACTGAAGGCGAAGGACGCAGTAGTAGCTTTGAAGCATGATATACTGTGTATATATATATATATATATATACAGTATTATTCAACTTATTCGCATGAACACAACAGACACCCTTACTGCCATGTGGAGTCGTGTGGAGGCGTGGCTGGTGCAGGATAACACATCTTCCCACGTCCGCAGACCTGGGACCACCTGGGACCACCTGGGACCACCGGGAACCGCAATGCCTCCTAAATGCATATTTCCTTCGCAAATATACAAAAGCGAGTGAAAGTCTGTTGCCTTAAAACTACTCTCACAATTTATTCAAACGGTCACTTAACAGTATATGTAATGGAGTAAATGTAACGCTATACTGTATCTCCACTTACCACTACCTCAAGTAATAAATGAACGAGAGTGTGTAGGTAAATTTAGATCAAACATCAGGACTCTTCATTACAGACAATGATATGGAAATAGAGGGGGGGTGGGGGCGGGGACCCAGTTAGACCAAACCAAGGCAATACACAACATCCTAGATTCCAAACCAGGGCAATACACAACATCTAGTCCCAACCAAGCAATACACAACATCTAGTCCAAACCAAGCAATACACAACATCTAGTCCAAACCAGGCAATACACAAGCATATTAACTGTGGCATTTTGTACGAAACCAACCCCATTTGTGAGTCCAAATGGGTTGGTTGGTTGGTTTCCCTTTCAGAAAAACCATCTTGGCCGACGTGCTTTTCCCCAACAGAAGTCACTCTGTCGCCATGAATGGCGCGCAGGAAGTGATGTGTCACTATTAATAGACTCCTGCTGTGATGTGGCAGAAGAGAAAAAGTCAAGAAGGCGGAATAGGGCATGTTGACATTTCTATCTTAACCCGAGATGAGAGTCCTGTCACCACGCATGTCTTTATGGACTACTTAGAGGGAAATAATCATTATTAATATCGAGAGCTATTGCTTTTTTTTTTGGGGGGAGGCAAGGGGGTAGTAGACAGTATGTCTGTCTGTGTGTGTGTGTGTGTGTGTCAGTGTGTGTATCTGTATGCGTGTGTGTGTGTGTGTGTGTGTGTGCGTGCTTCCCTCTCTTCTCTTTATATCATGCTCAATGAACAGCTTCCTCTAGCTGTGCCTGCTTTTTGACACGTCTAAAGGGCTGCTCCTGACACGCTGCCATCCCACCGCACCGCACCGCCATTTGTCCCGCCGTGTCCGTGTCAGGCGGGAGGAGGGGAGGAGGGGGGGGGGGGGGTTGCTGGTGACCCGGCCACCCTCACCCCGCTGGGAGCAGAAGGTCTGTTGGCGCCGACACGCTGTAGAACCCCACCCACGGCCACCGCCACCACCACCACCACCACCACCCCCTGCCCACCACCAGTGTGTGTGCGTGGAGCCACAGTGCCTTCTAACCCTCGCCCACAGCATATCTATATATATATATAGTAAATAGAGACCTTATTCACTGTATAGCGGCCATCTTGGTTCTAAACGGTAGCTGCGTTGGGTTGGGTTGGGTTGGGGTGGTGGGGTTGGTGGGTGGGGTGGGTGGGGGAAGCTGGATGCGTATTCCACAGTACACATCCCGACAGCTACAGCACATTGAGGGCCAACAGGGCTGACATACGGTGACTAAGGCCCACAGCCAGGTGGATGGATGGTCATCACTTACGTTGTACTACTGCCTTCTCTTGTCCAAGGGGTTAACCAAAAAAATTATATCCAAATATACAGGTTGATATCCAATATTGAGAAGCTAGCCATTCATGTAAATAATAATATAATAATAATGAAAAATTAATAATAGTCAGTTATGTTCAGAGTTCACAACTAAAATTATATGATATTATTGAATTATATTGAAGGAATTAATGGATTTTTGAAGGAAATTTCACTGGCATATCCTGTATGTGTATGTGATTAAATAAAGTTCTTGAATCTTGGTGAAAAGCAGCCATGTCACTTTTGACACAATTATTGGCCCTTGATTGACACGTGATACCAGCACCACAACACAGGGAGACGTCCCTGATGTAAGTCATGATTATTGTTTACAGGGAATTAAGGGGGGGGGGGGGGTTTCCAAAAGACAGAAGGGAGGGGCCTATGGCAGCGGAACCTCCATCTCCCCCCCCCCCCCCCCCCGCCCCCGCCTACAGCCACACCCATTGGTCGAGTCCTCTGTCCTATAAAGTGCACCAGCAGGAGTGGGCCGTCAACATTTGGCGCCCAGCATGGGGTCGCTTGCGGAGCTGCTGTCGTGTCCCAGCCATCCCACGGAGAGATCCACTCCTGCCTCGTCGCCAAGACTTGGTGTTCTCCTCATTTGCATTCGCTAATGAGATATCCTGAAAGACACTTATCCTTCCTGGCAAATCTCCTCGTCCGGCTCAGATAAATAGAGATGAGATGAGGCCAGAGAGTCATAGAGATAAGGGGGGCGAAATCAGGGAGAGATCAGGTGGATGCCAGGGAGAAGCCAGGGAGATATCAGGTAGTTATCGGAGAGATATCAGATAGATATCAGGGAGCTATCAGGGAGACACCAGGGAGCAATCATGGAGATGTATAAGGGACAGGTCCGGACCTCTCAGAAAGCTGTGCATGTTAGCAAACACATTTAGTGAATGAGCTGCTGATGTGTGGTCAATTCAGGTTTATTTATGAGGCCCTTTATCACGTGTCCCATTCAAATTGAGTTTGAAGATACTGCCAACACTATGAGAGAGCAATAGGTGCCGGGTCAGTGCATAAAACATTTGATACTTATTTCCCCCATGAAAAATACGTACATTTTCAAATTCCCATTACTGTCCAGTACTTTCTGCCGTGACACCTAGTGTCCCTAATGGTCTGGGTTGAACACTTTGACTTTGACTTGACTTGAATACATTTTATCTTGTCTTGTGAAGTTACCCCACAAACGATTGACAGGAGGCAAACCATGACTATAAAATAAAACTCAAACCAAAGACTAAAAAAACACTCATTTTCTGTGTCGCGCTACAGGCGACACGGAAGTTAGGGGTACAGGGGGTTAAATGCAACCTCTAATCAGGGCACTGTGGGGTGGAAAGGAACTACCGACTCATTATCACCCAATCTACACCCAGTTTAAACTGTCATGGGATCCTGTCTGCTATGCAGCGATGGCGGTCTCAGATCACCACGAAGACAGCTTAAACAGACCTTGTACCGTCTGTGCCACCACCTAGTCAGACACTTCTGTCCGAATCGCAGACACTTTTTTATCCGAAGCAGCCATCTTTAATTCAGATGCATGATCAGCATATTAGTGGTGAAGCATCTTGCTCAAGGCCTTGCTCAAGGTAGCAGGCAGGGGATCGAACCCCCCGAAGTCATCCTGGCTGTCAGTGGAACAGGCTCACTGCCCTGCTGCCAAGGATGCCATACTCTTCACCAACAAGATACCTTGTATGTTTATTCTCAGGCTTTCTGGGCCTTCCCCTTGCGTTGAAGTTTAGGGGGAGTTGTCTAAATTGGGAATGTAAAGCTGTTTGAGATTGTAATTTGTATAAGATGAGATAAGATAAGAAAAGATAAGATAGAACTTTATTCATCCCGAAGGAATTTCTTGTGCCAGAGGTTGCTCAAAAATACCAACAACATAAGAATAAAAACAATAGAATAGGTAGAATAGAACAGTATAGGTAGAGTAACAGTATACATGGACTATACAAATGCATTCTGTTTAAAAGACCCAAGTCTTTGTGGATTAAGCCCTAGTTTTGTCAGTGTTGATTGCCTACAATAGTCCAAATTCAAAGTGTTTTATTATTTATATATGTTATATATGTAGAACATATTTATATATGTTCTTCAGAACACAGGACCATTCTGAACAGTGGAATTCTTGTGACACGGCAGGCGACTACGCAAAAGAGAGGTCAAAAAAGATAAAATATAAAAGAGAGGTCAAAAAAGATGAAATATAAAATAGCAAGATAAAATCAAAACGATATAAACAGATAAAATATAAAATAAACTGACTACTGCCTGCATACTGTCACCTATTTCAGAGAAAACAAGGAATTAAAATTGTGTGAATATTTAGTCAAATGTAATAATAAAGAATACAAGTATTAAGGCGTATTATAATGCTTGATAAAATGTCCGCATTCTTCCAGGGCCGTGGGAGCAAGGTTCCTACTTCATTTCCTTCTCTGAGGGAGCATACTGGTACAGATGACGGTACAGATACAGCAGACTGGGTACTCCGCTACCACCAGACGATCTGCTGACTGTGGTATCACCTCATGATTAACAATTTAGCTGCGATCCCCCGTTCTCTCTGCTGCCCATTCTTATTATTCCACAGATGACTGATAATCACAATGGAATTTCTGACGACATGCAGGCTTCATTAGACCCATTGATAGATTTATTGTTTTCCATGTTTCTAATCACTTCCCCCCTCCTCCACCCCTAAGGTAATTTGTAAGCTCTTGGTTCAGAGGAATAAGCCAAGGAGAGTTAATTAATCTGCCTTGCTTAGAAGTCTGACAGTGGAAATGGCTCCTGTCTGAATCTGGTGTGTGTGTGTGTGTGTGTGTGTGTGTGTGTGTGTGTGTGTGTGTGTGTGTGTGTGTGTGTGTGTGTGTGTGTGTGTGTGTGTGTGTGTGTGTGTGTGTGTGTGTGTGTGTGTGTGTGGTGTGCGTGCTCTATGCCAACCGTTGCTTACCATGTGAAAAGAGCAACGTGGGGTAAACACATTTTGGTGGAAATTTAGATTTGAACGTGTGACCGGTAATTTTATTTGTCTGTAATAATTATAAATGGAAATAATTGAATAAGTGGTCACTTGGTCTCTCACCTTTGCATAGGGTATACACTGTAGTTAAATAGTTACACACACGCACACACACACACACACACACACCCCACCACACGCGCGTACACATTTTTCACACTCTGAAAAATCTAAATCAAAATTGTATGTGTATATAATATTTTAGTGACATTATTTGCAGCTGTGTCCCTCTGTAATATCAACCGAAATAAGGACCATCACATTGCATCACAATCCGAGTCCATAAAAAAATGTAGACCAGTTGTTGATTATCTTTGTAATTTCATTATCCCCCCCCCCCCTTCTGCCCTACACACACACACCATCACACCCTCAAACCTTCCTCACCCTTAGTGATTATCACTCTCACCCCCCGAGCCCATGATATATACACTGGCCTTTGTCGCTCCTAATGGAAGCTCCATACTGCTGTTAATTGGCTTTCTCAGCCCGATGCAAATGTGGAGCTGGTGTGGTGTGTGTGTGTGTGTGTGTGTGTGTGTGTGTGTGTGTGTGTGTGTGTGTGTAGGTTAAATGCATCTTAATCAGAGCTTTAATCCGGTCATTAGCAGAGAAACATGAGGTGTTGAGTGCAGCAGAGAGAACCTGATAATTGAGGGGTGGCTCATGTGACCTGTGTGCTATTGGGTGTGTGTGTGTGTGTGTGTGTGTGTGTGTGTGTGTGTGTGTGTGTGTGTGCATCTCTGTGAATTGTATAGTATGTTCCCGTGCCCTACACATGGTTAATATGAATAAAAAAACCCCGGTCCTAACAATCATTGTGATCGGAATATTTGAAGTTTCAAGTTATTCTTCTGTTTAAATGTCAGGGTTTACAACATTGTCGGGGGATTTTTTTCTTACAAACAAGACAGAAGTGAAGCAGAAGAGAAATGCAAAAACAAACAAAAAGTCAAAACTCTAAACTTGTACACAGCATGTGATCAAGTCATCACACACTTGTAAGTAATCAATCATCTTTAATCACATAATTGCTATAATATGCAATTGTGGCTCTTATAAAAATGTCCACAAACGAAACTAATTGGGGATAAAAAAATTATACAACTTATGCTAAACAGTCAGATTACAATTTATATGATAAACCATAGACCACAATTCTATTGTTATAAATATATAATATAATATATACTGCATTTTGTAGACAGCAGCAGAACAAAGAGATGATTAATGGTTGAGTTCTTATATCTTTAGATGGAACGAGGAGAGAAGAGAGAGATATTGGTGTTGTCTGCAGGCCTGATGGCTTCAGAAGCGCTGCAGCCTCTCGCCTCTGCGCTGCACTGCTGTCGAATTCTCACTGTTTTTCTCGCTGTATATTTTAGCACCTCTCCCCTGCGTGACGCTTGTGTTCTTCCGCACCCCGCCCACCTCCCCCCTCCCTCCTCCCCCTCCCTCCTCCCCAATACCCAACCTTCACACACACACACACACACACACACACACACACACACACACACAACGCATACACACACACACACACACGCATGTGCACGCAAGCACGCACGCAAACACATACTTGCACATGCACACACGTATGAACGCATATACACACGCACGTGCACACATACACAGACACTTGCGTGTGCACATGCACACACACACACACACCCATATGCAGACATACACGCACAGTCGTGCGCACACACAGACAGAGACACACACACACACACACACACAGGCACGCACACACAAGCAGACACACACACACACACACACACACACACACACACACACACACTACATGAAGACAAAAACGTATGGGCTTACGGAGCAACAAATCAAAAAAAGCCCTTTGAATAAACATGCTGCCATCAGACAGGTTGTTGTTGTTGTTGTGTGTGTCTGTGTGTGTGTCTCTATGTGTGCATCTATGTGTGTGTGCGTGTGTGTGCCTATTTGCATCGTCCTTATTGGTGTGTACTTTTCACCTCCTTTGTGTGTGTGTGTGTTATTAATCATGGACCCACACCTTCTGATCCTTTAAAGGTACTGTCAATTGGTCACACACACTTTATACCTCGTCGTCTGAGAGCCGCCGTCTCGCGGAAAAGAGACACGTGGAAGAAATGCACTTTGTATTCTGTTTATGTCACCTCGGCAAATTAAAAGCGCTGGAGATAACACATAATCAATTAAAAACATCGACGAGACAACAAGCCCTGTACTCACACACACACACACACACACACACACACACACACACACACACACACTATCTATGCGTGCGGTGTGTGTGTGCGTGTGTGTTAATGTAACACGGTGTGGGGTGAGAAGAGGCCGATAATATAAAAGTACAGGCTAATCCTGACCTCTCACAGCACCTTGCTAAATGCCGCACTCACACACACACAGACGCACACACACACACACACACACACACACACACACACACATAATACACACAGGCAGACACACAAATACACAACCCGGCAAAGTGGGAGTGTCTAAACCTTTACAGGCAATTTACAGGCAGTCACACTACAAGCCACACAGGGAAACAACACCAACAACACACCAGTTGTGGGGTCAAGTTCATGTGTAAGAGTACAGTACAGTACTGGTGGGTAGCTTGTAGCTCCACTCCTCAAGTTACAGATGCTAACCCTCTTGGCCTTAAAGGAACTATAAGAAATATATATATAATCAGTGCATTCTGATCTCCATGGGTTGAGACAATAACAATCAGGAACTAATGTTAGTTCTAATCATAATTAAACCTTGTACACATTTAAAAAAGTTGCTGCTCATAAGCTGGCAATTAAAATGAACAATTAACTGGAAAATAGAGCGATTTGTGCTTGTTAAATCCTACATATTGTCCCTGAATGCATTAATTATTCTTACATACAGGACCTTTTAAAGGAGACATATTATACCACCAGGTGTGAGCATGATTAGCCATTCCAAGCAGTTTCAAAAAACGGTGTCATCTCCCGTTTTTGACATCACAAGTGGGGAGTGTCCACCTAGAAGTACAGTATGATGGATAGATCAGCCCACCAGCGTACTACCCAGTGGACTGTAGCAACCGGTAGGCTGATCTATCCACCGTACTTCTAGGTGGAGAATCCGAACTTCTGATGTCAAAAACGGGAGATAACCGCTTGGAATGGCTAATCAAACTGGTGGTATAATATGTCTCCTTTAAGCAAGACAAAATGGCCGACCTTAAAGTCTTAAAATCAAGGACACGTCATGATACTGTGACTGGCTGGAAACAACAACAATTTTACCTTGGAATGGATCGATAAAGCGACTGATTTGAGGGCGAATAAATCTAGCTAAACACTGTAATGGCGGAATCATAGTGCCGTGACTTTAAGGTTGCTTATGGTGTGAAGGCCAGACCCCACTACGACGACGAGTGTATGTACCCCAGCTGTACATAGCATTCATACACACACACACACACACACACACACACACACAACCGTCACACACACACATACAGAACACTAAAGCACACTCAAGGTTAGAAAAACTATTTTTATCCATTAGGAGGCCAGATCGATCTTATACTAGCTTTTACTTGATGCTGTGTGTGTTACTGAGGGTTTGTCATAAAGGGAAGTCTCCCTGGCCCATTTCTGCAGCCCATTCTTCATTTAGGGGGTAATTATAGATGAAGAGATGAAAGATGTACCCCCCCCCCCCCCCATTCTCTCTCTCTCTCTCTCTCTCTCTGCCTCTCTCTGCCGCCGTGTGCATTCAGAGGAGCTCTCACCACTGCGTTCGTCTTATTATGGGATGTTGCTCAAAGCCCTTCTCTAACAGCATGTGGTGTCTGTCCTCAGACCGTCCGCCGCGGCTCAAAGATACAAACTTTTCCTTTTTATAATTACCTGCATTCAGGCCCCCCGACGCCGAGTCACGGACAACGCTGGCATTAAAAGAGGCGGTTGGATGTGTGTGTGTGTGTGTGTGTGTGTGTGTGTGTCTCCCACCACCACCACCACCACCAAAGAAAGCAGCCAGAAAGCACAGAGGAGGGAAAAAAACCCATCTTTTAAAGATTTTTGTAAGACAAGATGTTCTCTTATAGGTTTGTGTCTTTTATTTCCTCACCTCCTCGTCCATCTCCTCTCTCTCTCACTCTCCCTCTCTCTCTCTCTCTCTCTCTTTCTCTCTTTCTCTCCCTCCTAATGAGTGAAAACTCTGGCCTCTCCTGCGATTAGTGAAAGGGGAGAGAAAATACACAGATGACAGATGCATTGAATACTCTTCCTCATTGGAGTTTTTTTCTCCTTTTTTTTTATTTCCCGCCTTCCTTGGGCGAAAGCCACAGGAAGTCTCCGCAAAAGACAGCAAAGTCTCATCCCGGTCTCTGCCATCATCATCTCTTGAGGAAAGAGTAGGGACGAGGGGTTGGGGTGGGTGGTCGAGGTGGTGGGTGGTGATGGGTGGTGGTTGGGTGGTGGTGGTGGTTGGCCAGTGGATGGTAGGTGATGGTGGGCGGTGATGTGGTTGTGGTGGTTGATGGTGGCTGTGATTCTGGTGGTGGTGGTGAGGGTGGTGGTTGTGATTCCTGGTGGTCGTGGTGGTGGTTGTGGTCGAGGTGGTGGTGATGGTGGTGATGGTGGTGGTGGTGATGGTGGTGATGTATGGTGGTGGTGATGATGGTGGTGGGTGATGCTGGTGGTGGGTGGAGGAGGAGGTGGTGGTGGTGCTGCCTGGTGGTGGTGGTGGTGGTGGGGTAAAAAGCACAAGGCAGAGGGGAAAAGTAATTTTCTTTCCCAGTCCAACCATTCTTGTGCTGGGGTTTTCTTACACTTTTCCCCCCTGTGTACTTTCATAAAGCTCATTATTATTTTTTTGTACAAGGACCCCCTCAAGGAAGAACCAATGGGGTCTTTGTCCCCCCTCCCCGTCTCTCCAGGAAGGAGAGGGGAGTCACATTAACATCAGGTCCCCTTCTTCCCCTGCTCTCCACTGTGCCTGGGAAGCCTGCCTTCTCCTTCTGCAAGGCCACCATGGAGACAGGATGGTTTTCCTCAGCTATCCTTTGTACTATTCCATCTTTTTTCTGCATTTGAGGGATGCTTGTGACTTTACATTGATATCCTGTTGAGCACCAACTTATGAAATACATCCATGCTATGTACAATACATTATTCTATATCTTTTTCATATTTTTTTCCTTTTCATATTGCCTTGCTGTTTATATTTCTTATTCCTGCTGCTCTTTTTGCTGTAAATACTGTAAATATTGTGTATATTCTGATCCTCTAATTTGTGTTATTGGTATTGTATTGTTCTTTTGCACATTCCACTGGGCATCGGCACTTTTTAATATCACTGCCCATCCTGGATGTGTATTTGACAATTCAATTTGAATCTTGAATCTTGAATCTTCAAGGAAATGAATGGGTTTGTTTTTTTTTTTTAACTACAAGCTGACATGCAACCTTGCAGTCCCAGTCAGTCTCTGTCACCACCGACATCAACAATCGATGATCACGAAAATCGCAATGGAAAATCCTGCATGACACACACCGCCCTCCTGCCCCCCCACAACAACCCTTATGCACCCACTCCCACACACACACCCACCCCAGCCTCCAACCACCCCTATGAGCCAAGCCAACCCCTCCACCCCCTCCACGCCTCCCACCCCCACCCAGGCTCCAGCTCTTCCGGCTGATTTGTCGTAATGTAATTTTAATTAAAAAGGGTGGTGTCAAAGGGTTCGGCCTGCCTGAGAAGCGGGTGCAGATTGCATCCCAGTGGCAGATCCCTTCACTTGGTTGAGAGGAAATGCATCCTGACACGGAGAGGGTGGTGCCCACGCCACACGCCGCCAACAAGAGCCTCCGGCCCATCCTTAGTTCCCCCCCCCCAACCACCCACCCCATCCCCCTCCACCCCCCCCCCCACCCCCCCACACACACCTCCCAGTTTGGTGTGGTGGTGGTGGTGGTGTTGCTGCCACTATAGGGCAGGGAGGGCGTCTCATGTTTATATGAAGATAGTGTTATTATTATTAACGTGGTATTGTATCGCTTAAACTGCTTACATTTACAAAAGACTGTATTTTCACAATTGTTATGTGGTTTCATATATTAGGGAGAGGTTAAGAGACTCACATAATAATCAGAAATGAATAAAGTCAAGCATATCAATTGATGTTAATTTAAATGATGTCACGTGTTAAATTGTAACGGGCTTCATGGGGAAAATTGTGATTTACATCATTTGAAGATTTGTAGTAATTTTTACCTGTGATTATTTTTGTTTCATTAATTACTGGATTGTGCCATTAGTTTCATTGATAGATACCTAGCAATTATGAAACTCATTCTATTAGCCTTGCAATTATGAATGCTTGAAACCAGCTCTATTCTTATCTTTATGCACCACAGTGAGATATTGCTGTCTCTTTCAACATCTCTTTGTAAGTCGCTTGTTTGGATGAAAGAATCTTGCAAATGCCCTGAATGTAAATGGAGACACGAACACACACAGACACTGAAGAGTTAAACAAAAAGGCCTCGGAAAAAATCTTTCATTAAATCCAAAATCCTCCTACAACCTCAAACAGCTTTTTCTCACCCCATCGGCTGCTGAGGGACGTCAAGCGGTGCCCCGATTCCTCCAGAGTCGCACGTGCAGGAGAACGCAGTCTCACTGTATAATACAGACAAGCTGTCTGGAGCTGTTATTTATAAAAGCAGCCTGTTAATTAACAAATACATCTACACGTACACTATGCATGCTGCACAAGCTGTGCCAGGGGCCACCCGTGGACGTCCGCCTATACTCCTCTTCCTCCTCCTCCTCCTCCTCCTTCTTTGCCTCCTCCTCCTCTTCCTTCTACTCCTCTACCTTCTCCTCCTCCTTTTCCTTCTCCTCCCCTTCTTTCTCCTTCTCCTCTTCTTTCTCCTCCTCCTCCTCCTCTGTCGCCTTCTGATGCCTTAGATAAACTCACAGTTGAACTACACACCGTGTTTGTATTGTCTGTGTGGAGGAGACACCTAGCTAGGGTTTGATATGTAAACCAAATACTCTTTTCCATGTTTTCGGTTTTTCCGTTGAGAAGGAACACACCACGATGATGTAACACAGAGGAAGCGGCTCAATCCAACCAAGGGGATTAAAATCGACCCCCGCTTTTTATTTTTTATATATGGTTTTTTAATTCAACCGTTAGCCAAAATGACCAGCACGTGAAGGTTGAACAATCAAAGCATGAGAGTGATACTATGCAATCTTTTAGCGGCTCCAAGAGCTACCAAGCTTGCAAAAAAATTAAGTCGAGGATGGCTGTAGCCTGCTAGTATGAAAAGAGCAAGGTTTTCTTATTAAGTTAGATTTTTTTAATTGTTTTGTTGTGATATTTCTATTTCCATGCTCATCGTGCCGAGGCCAGTCCTAATTACAAATCAGAAGCGCATTGGCACAACACAACAACAATCGCAAAGCTAAACGCTAAACGTATGGGCAGAGACCATCTTCTCCTTACCGGAGGGGGACAAGGCAGAGACGTAGAAAAACATTCCTTGGCCAAGATTTCCACAGGCATGACCTGCGCTAGGGCCCTGCACGGCAGGGGCCAGCCGCGGAGGTCAGCCGGTAGCTTTGTAATCCCTCCACCCAAGCTGTTGGGATTATCAGATCTCCGTCGACCCTGAAGGGGCCCCCTGTCGCTGGGGGTGGCTTAACCGCGGCGAAACCTGCCCCGCCACACAGCCCACCTGTCGGCCCGTCACACTGCCACGTCTCTCAGAGATCGGACGCCATCTCTGAGAGATCGGACACTGGGAAAACGCCGGCGGGGTCTTAGTTGAGGCAGACGGACAGGCAAGGAAGGCGAGAGAAAGAGAGAGAGAGAGAGAGAGTGATGAGGAGGGGGTGTGACAGGATAATCTCGAGGATGGAGAGCTCTCCGCTGAATGGTACGATATCTTCAGTCCCTAACCCGGTTGCAACCTTGAGCGAGACGCATAGCCCATATCGACAATGAAATGTATCTGTACTCACTGATAAGCCTTTGTTGGAAAAAGGTGTCTTGCGAAAATAACTAAAAATAGCAATGGGGATGGGAATTAATAGACAAGCAAATAACTTCAATGTTGAATGTTCAATGTGGGGCACCAATTGCACAAAAGCACATTTGCAAAAGGCAATAAAGCTGTTCTAATTCAATTCCACTTTTTCTGTGCTGCTTCTCTGGTCATTGTGTACTTCCTGACTGAGACAATCGTAAGGGACAACATATACAAATGATTTAATACAAATAATAATAAATACAAAAAACCTAGATTAATATAATTCTAGGGGAATATACCTTTTACATGCATACATCAAAAAACATATATTGAGCTCTAAGTGTTTTTTACCATTTCAAAATCTCAGAAGGGGCTCATTGTGTGTGTGTGTGTGTGTGTGTGTGTGTGTGTGTGTGTGTGTGTGTGTGTGTGTGTGTGTGTGTGTGTGTGTGTGTGTGTGTGTGTGTGTGTGTGTGTGTGTGTGTGTGTGTGTGTGTGTGTGTGTGTGTGTGTGTGTGTGTGTGTGACAGAACACAGTATCCCAAAGAGTTGTGAGTGGCCCTGGTTATTTCATAGAGGCCGGCGCACAAACCTCAATCCAACGGACACCTGTGTCAATGGAGATAGATGGGACTCATGTCTCAATGGCTAGAGAACTATAACTATAATAAGGGATCATATCCGGGTGGCTTGATGAACTACATGAAGGATTAACATTGTGATGCATTCATCTCTGTATTGGTTTTATACGCCAAAATGTCCTTTATTTCTGTTTTTCATGTTTTTTTCATAATCCTATTCTTATCTTTTCCTTCACTGTGTTGGTTCTTGGTGTGGGTGTGTGTGTGTGTGTATGTGTGTGTGTGTACACATTCATGTGTGTGTGTGTGTGTGTGTGTGCGTATACATACATGCGTGTGTGTGTGTGCATGTGCATAAACATGCATGCGTGTGTGTGTGTGTGTGTGTGTGTGTGTGTGTGCTTGCGCTCACCAGTGGACAGTTGGAGTGGCTGGTGGTGGGCCGCGCGTCCACTGAGGCGTGCCGTAAGAGGGTTTAACTTCGCTAACCTCCCTTCTGCCAGGTTCACGGCCCCCCGCCGCTCACACGATATTGGATCGGTGGGTGACGGCCCGTTCTGTCCGATACAGCGGCCCGCATGCCAACCTGCCAACCTGCTCCCCCTTATTAACGGGTCCCCATGCCAGTGGTGGGGAGAGGGCCTGCTTATCTCATCCAGGCCGTAGCACAGAGCAGGCTTAGTGTTAGAGTGAATGAATGCATTTCTTTATTTGAGCAGGGACATAGAGTACATAGAACATTAACCTTATGACACAGGAGAGATGTTATATACCAGGTGTAGCAAATTGCTATTTTCCACCCGTAGTCCCTGGGCAGGTAAGTCAAATTAATAAATAGCACGAAAATGACAAATTAAAAGAGTACAAAAATACTTTTTAATACTAATACTAATCAAACAAAAGTATACAATCACAATCATCCCCACATCCCCAACCCTGAAACAACCCCACACCCCGCAAAAACTAAGTCATGTTGTCACTCTATCCATCATATGCTACGATAAATATAGTTATACCATAATTATTACATCACAATAATAATTCATGGAATTTATAAAAGGCACTCAAAAGGACTGGTGTTGGAGATTAGCTTCGGCTATAAACACGTGTACAGTACTTTGGTCACTGCTTCTGCAACTGTCAATGTTTCTCTGTACTTCTCCTTACAAATTAATACATGAGAAAAAAGTGCTTTATATAGTGTGTGTGTGTGTGTGTGTGTGACATCCACTACTAGAGTTATACCAATCATGTTGCAAGCTATATATAAAGCAAATCTACATTGTGAAAGGAAAAAATCTAATGTAAACAAATATATATAAAAAAATAGCTATTCATATTTACTCTATAGGAAGTTTGTAGAATAGAAGTCTATTATTTATAACATACAGTAACTGTTGCAAAGCAGTATATACCAAGCCACTTTGTGGAAAGAAAAAGCTAATGTATAAGTTATATTTATTGAAATATAGATAAATATGTACACATTTATATGGGAACGTTGTAGAATAGAGGTCTCTAAATGCTAGTAGGCTATAGAGATATACCATACATGTTGCAAAGCATACAGTACTGTATATAGCAAGCCCATATTTTACGAAAATAAGCAAATGTATACAATTATATCTATTGAAATACTGTATGTGCATGCTATAGGCATGCAGTGATATGATATATGAATATACCCAATATTAGCGTGTGTGTTTAATGCATCAGTGGCATAGAGCTATAGAGGTGATGCTGCTGACTGACGTGGGAGAGAACCTGTAGGCTACAATATGGATGCAGCCTCCAGGTGAAGGCTGAGGCCTGTTGTTGCAGGTCGAGGCTCTAGTCAGTGTGTTCAAATAAAATAAGTGTCAGCTTTCGGAATACAAACCACGTGTGGTTCTATGTTTTGCCTTCACAGTCTGTATATTGTTGTGCTTTATTGTATTCTTTTAGCTTCATTATAGGGCAAAAATATGTTGATTCTTTTATTCTTTCTTTTCTTTTCTTTTTTTGTATCAATTTTTTAAAAATATAATATCAGTAATTGCATCAAGGCAATAATTATAATATAAATTAGGGGACACAGCCCCCCCCCCCATAGTCAAAATATTACCTCAATATATTAATATAAAAAGATGAGCCTACACAATACAATGTACAATTTTAATAATAATTAATAATAAAAAGAATACAATTACACTTAACAAATTATTGTAAAACGTAAAAATACGTTCGGATTTGGCCCGCCCCCCTCATGTTGATTTCATACCTGAGGCGTTTTGAAGGCTTCAAAACGGCTTCATGACGACTTCATAACGGCTTCATAACGACTTCAAAACGACTTCAAAACGGTTTCATAATGGCTTCATAACGACTTCAAACGACTTCAAAACGGTTTCATAATGGCTTCATAACGACTTCAAAACGGCTTGAAAACGGCTTCATAACGCCTCAGCCGCGCTGGCGCCTGGGAGTTGTAGTTTTCTAACGCTTCCCCGTGACGTCAGCGGAAGTGTTTCTCGGGTCGTGTCGTGGAGGTCGTCTTCCAGTGTTTTGAGGCCAGCGTTGTGAGGACGACAGACGATACCTGACGATGGCGACGGCGGCTCTACCAGGTGATGTTGTTGGCGGGACGTCTTCTATAACGTCAGGCGTGTATATTTTGGCGGGTTTTAAAAACAGGCTTTGTTTGGCTTTTCCTGCAACATAAACATCACATCACATCCACACACACACACACACACACACACACTTTAATGTTGCTTCAGATATTATGAGTGATTTCGGGGTAAATCAGTATGTCCCATATCTATCTATCTACTCTATCTTATCTATCTATCTATCTATCTATCTCTATATCTCTATATCTCCGTCTATCTGTCTATCTATATCTCTATATATCTACCTATCTCTATCTCTATATCGCTGTCTATCTGTATCTATCTATATCTCTATATCTCTATATCTCTATATCTATCTGTCTATCTACCTATCTATATCTCTATATATCTATCTATCTCTCTATATCTTTATCTCTATCTGTCTATCTATCTATCTCTATCTCTATCTGTTTATCTATCTGTCTATCTGTCTGTCTATCTATATCTCTATCTATCTGTCTGTCTCTCTGTATCTCTATCTATATCTCTATATCGCTATCTATCTGTCTATCTGTTTATCTATATTTCTATATCTCTATCTATCTGTCTATCATCTGTATCTGTCTATCTATCTGTGTCTGTCTGTCTGTCTGTCTCCCTCCCTGTCTCCCCTCCCTGTCGCCCTCCCTCCCTGTCTCCCTCCCTCCCTCCTGTTGAGGTGTGTGTAGAAGACTCGTACCTGAATATTCAACATGCAACTCAACTACAAACATCTCCAAAATACCCATTTTCCACGGATGTTATTTTAAAGTCTGTTGATTTTATGGTTTCATTTTTCTGCCTTTTTCAAGTGCTTCATTTGGACGTCTATTTTGAAAAGTCAGAAACAGGTTTATTTCCTTAGTTTTTGCAAACAAGGAATGTGCTTTTGTGCAATTGGTGCCTAGCATTGAACATTGAACATTAAACAGAGTAAAAACAGAATAAAAAAAAAAGCTAAAATTATATACATACAAAAAACATTAAAAAAACCAATGAAAAGATGTGTGTTAATGTAACACAGCAGTGTCCATGGGGGGTGGGAGTCAGTGGGTTAAACGTTAATATAACGTGTAGTGCTCTACAGGATCACCATTCTGTAAAGAGGAGGAGGAGGAGGAGGAGGAGGAGGAGGAGGAGGCTGAGGCTGAGTTTGTTGTCTGCTTTGTGTTTTCAGAGGAGCTTAAATTGAGGCACGTGGAGACGGACGTGTTGATCCCCAAGCTCATGAGGGAGAAGGCCAAGGAGCTGTGCGACGAGAAGGTTCAGGGTGGGTGTCCTGTCCTATCGTGCATCTTTATTTTAGGACTCCAAACGTCAACTTTGTAACGTCGGTAATGTGCCTGATGTTTGCCTGATGTTGTGCCTGATGTTGTGCCTGATGTTTGCCTGATGTTTTTGTGTGTATTTGTGTGTATGTACCTTTAGCCACAAATATGTGTTGTTTTACAGGAAATATCAGCCATTTTACTTGTCACTAGACAGCTATATTTCATTATTTATCACATACAGTATTTGGAAGGGCAGCTGTGTGATTTACTACTATGAATACTATGTCTTCTTGTTTGCTCCTCACACTTCATTAGATTCTGTCACACAATGCAATTTTAATCTCACGCAAATTCACACAGATATGGATAAACATTTTCTTTCAATACATTTTCTGTGAAGCTCCGATCGGACTTGGAATGAAACCAGAACAAACCTGGCCTTTTGTCTCTGCTCACAGTTCAACAAATGCAGGCTAAAACACACGTAACTTGGATAACATCAAAGCAGGCCGTTAGCTTTGTTTTCCAAACTTTCAGGCGGCACCGTTTGCAGGCACATGGCAATGTCTTCAGGCACAGAATGTCCCCCGACTGAAGCTGTCCTTTTTAGCATGAAATATAACATCACAGTGGTGTCTTTTATGGGCGATAAGAGTGAACAGAGTCAATTAATTATCAGCCGAGGATAAAACTGTGTGCGTGCGGCGTGTGTGCGTGCGCGTCCCCTGCCCTGTGCATCTCCGAGCGGTGCCCTGAGATTTGAAGTGTTTGTTGATTAGATTAGTCTCACTGCTCTGCCCCTCCAAATGGGTTTTGTTAATGTCCGCATCCCAACACACCCTGTGTGTGTGTGTGTGTGTGTGTGTGTGTGTGTGTGTGTGTGTGTGTGTGTGTGTGGTGTGTGTGTGTGTGTGTGTGTGTGTGTGTGTGTGTGTGTGTGTGTGGTGTGTGTGTGTGTGTGTGGTGTGTGTGCATTAACCATGTTGACGATAAAGGTAATTATTACGGCGGTCGGTTGGCGGTTTGTAGCATGCGCTCTTCTGAGGTGTTTGGGGACGTTTGTTTGTTGTCCACGAGGAAGTGAGGAACAATGCACCTTTTTTTCTCTTGAAGCGTAGACAAAGTAGCACTAAGACAGGAATTAGTCATAGATTGGTTGTAGCTATTGCACTTGCCTTACTAACTATACCGTTCTCTCTCCTACCCTAATTTGCCTTCTCTCTCTCTCTCTTCTCTCTCTTCTTTCATCTCCTCCTCCAGCATTTAACCACTGCTGCAGGGAGACTGGTTTCCTGATGGTGTTGAAATGCAGAGAGGAGAATGCAGCCCTGAAGGAATGTCTGACAGCCCAGTGAGTGTTTTTTTCCTCCCAGCCCCCTCCCCAACCATTTCTCAAAACAGTACAGTACAGTTACATTTACGTTTACAGTAAAATCCATGTCAATTATGATATAGGAGTGTTTCACGTGATGCCACGCACATTGCAAGCTACCACTGGTTGCTTGGATATTGTAGAATGTTTGGTTAAGAGGGACCTTGAACTTCTTTTATGGAACTTCAACGTCACGTGACGGAAATCCTCCTGAATTGAAAGCAACGTTTTTAATGTTTCTTTGCTTCTCCCGCCAGCTACAAAGATCCAGTCTTCTTTGAGCAGTGCAAGCAGGAGTACATCCAGGAGAAGCTGGAGTTTCTGCGGACGGGATACCGGCGAAGAACAGGACACAGAAAGCTCCCGGCGAGCATGTAGACCCCGCCCCCCCCACGGAGGAGCCGGGACTGAGCGGGATGTGGGAACCCAGATGGGTTTGGTGGGAGACTGGACGGATCCTCATGGACTCATTGTCGAGGACCCCACTGAGGACCTTTTGATCTGGAACTCAGTGGTGGCAATCTGCTTGTTAAATGAGAGGTTTGGGTAGGCTTTGGAGTGTATGATTAAAAAAAGGCGATTTTGATAATGTCTTTGATTTTGGCTGGGCTGCATTCTCTCGCCTCCACCTTCCATAAGATCCTGCACTTACACGTTGATGGGTGGATGGATACAGCGTCCCTTGCTTCAGCAGTATATTGTCCCATGTTGGTTGAAGGTCTCTATGGCCTGTTTAGGGTGTAAGGTAGAAGAAGAAGATCTAACATGCGAAGGGGACACCATCTATATGTGCATCTAATGCATAGACTTGACGTTTGCTAATAATGTCAACAGAGAAAAATGTATGATTGTCTTTGTGTCTCTGCCTGTGCATTCATTGCTGCTGCGCTTTTGTCATGAAATAAAATGAAAAATACCTGAATCATTTCCTTGTTCATCGTTCCCTGTGTACAATCGTCCTATTCCTCCCAAAAACACCAGAATAGCTTAATTCTAAAATATGAATGTGAAAGCTTCAGTATGACATAATCATAATGCACACAGGGATGCTTCTTATATAAAATGCCACCTGTGTTTTGGCCATAGTTATTACATGTTTTTGATTTGTATTCATATTATTCATACAAAATCCAAGAATAATCACAAATTCATATGCCAATACCAATGCCTCTGTAATCATACAGGCACCATGCTCATTCCATGTCTTACGATTGTTAAGAGCTTATTTTTTACATGTGGATGAGACAAGTTTCCCAGATATCTGAGAGGTCAACAACATTGAAAACAAGATTGGACTGAAGCCCAGTGATGATGGGCATGCAAGTGGCTCAGGAATAGCACATTTTGTGTGAATTGTTTTCTAATATACACTAGTTTAATGTAAGAAGGCCATAATTTAGAATAGATTAACCCAAGAATCAAATTCAAAACTTCAAATGAAAAAAAAAAAGGACACAGGTCACACTCATTCATTCCTTCTTTTTAGTTTGCCATATTTACAAACAGTCTGAGCGCAATAATTCTAAAATATAATCCATATCTACTGTACATTGCATTTTGGTTTGCAAATCGTTCACAGGAGTATGAAACTGCTGTGGCTGTAAAAGAACACAATTTGTCGTTAAAAATCAAGGAATCATAAAGCACAGTTACCATGTGACAGACGGCGGGGTGCAGGTGCATGATGGGTGGGGGGGGGGAAACACGGAGAAGCAGGGACGAGGATCACCTCTTATCACGACGAGCACACACACACACACACACACACACGGCCCACGTTGTCAAAGCCACTGCTCACATTACAGGTTGAATATTCACTTCTTAGCAGACCCACCACTCCCACCCCCAACAGGCAGACTTTTAACTTTTAAAACACATAAGAAAATCTTGAGTGGTTATTACAGGCTAAATCAATTGGTCTAGAGTGCATAAATCTGGCCTGGAGGATGAAAAAAAAAACAACTCCCTAAAAATACTTTTAAAAAGCCTGTCATATACATTGATATAGATATCTTACTGTGACACATTTCTGGTGTGTGTGTGTGTGTTCCCCTATATATTGACATACTGCAACCTTATAGTGACTGCCACTGTATAGGACCGGTGAAGGTTTGACATGTTATACACACACACTGGTTGGGCAGTGTACACAGAATGGCCTCTGGTGATTGTTTTGCTCGTTACAAGCGCTTTCTTCGTAATTTTTTGTTGTAGTCAAACAACAAACAAACAAATTCTACTTCATCAACCTTTCATAAATACAAGAGTGCCAAGGTTTGTGGGGGCACCGAGGAAACTAAACAAATAAAAACATGTGTGCGATAACGAGCCAGTGCTCCATGACCACCTTTCAATACACTTAAGTTTAAAATAATGTTTTACTGTTTCCTACCTAGTTAAACAACACACCCTTTAAAATGCCCTAGATCTCAACATCCCGTTTAAAACTTCACTTAAAAAGACGGAAATAAAAGCACAGTACACATGACAGTGTCCCACATCAGTGTGTGTGTGTGTGTTACAGAGGACCACCATTCAGGAGGCTTGAGCTGAATTGAGAGTTGTGGAATCGAATGAAAGAGTAAACAGTTGAGCCATTTTTGTAGTTTTTATAATTTTTTGTAGTTTTCATATTTTTTTTTGGTACCAGTGAGGTTGTGAAGGGATTCATCCCACTTTGGGTGAAATTGAACACGTGGGAGATTATTATCTAATAATAATAATAATAATAATAATAAATCAAATGAATTACCAGAATAAAGGCTTCTGTTAAAACGTGTCAATCATCGTGTATTCCCCAAACAAACAAAGCAACAACATTTCTTTGCCTGAACATGCCGTCGTGGGTTTCTTCTCACGTTGATTCCAGCTTCGTTTAAAAAACAACAACAACAAATAAGTGTGTGGAACCATCACAAAAAAAACCCCAACAAGTTCAACCTTTCACTTTGGAATGAAGCTCTTCCTTAAAAAGGTCTCCGGTACATGAGCCACCAACCAGACACGTCTTCAGACCACCTGGGGGGGCTTCCTTTACATGAGCGTCGCACCACGGAGGGAGGGAGTGTGTGTGTGTGTGTGTGTGTGTGTGTGTGTGTGTGGTGTGTGTGTGTGTGTGTGTGTGTGTGTGTGTGTGTGTGTGTGTGTGTGTGTGTGTGTGTGTGTGTGTGTGTGTGTGTGTGTGTGCCACCATCCAGCTTCTACTTTACAATGGTCAAATATAACGAGACTTACATCGCAGAGAGTACAGTTTTATATTTAAAAAAAGAAAAAGAAAAAAGACGTTCTAGCTCTATTAGGAGATCCGACCACGCCGCCACCCCCCCCAGTGGTCTTGTGGAGCTCTGTTGAGATTTATTATGAAGAGGGTGTGGATGCAGGCAGACAGGCAGGCGAAGAGATGCCCACGCACGGATCTGCGCGCGCACGCACACGCACACACACTATAGGCACACATACTTCTGGACACACGCAAACCTCTGGCACGCACATGCACACTTTGACACACGTGCACACTTTGATGCACGCACACACACGCACGCACGCACACAAACTAGGAAATACACCGGCTTGCACGCATGCTTGACCGACACACAGTGCACACAGTGCGCACATGCACGGCTAACACTCATTTTTTTTGTTGGTTTTCTTTCTTTCTTTCTTGACTCGATCTCGAGCAAGAAGTCAGATGTGTTCCCCGCCCATGTGGTCTGGAGAGGCTGACCACCGAGGGTGCCGTGTTCAAGGGGCAACAGGACTAAAGACAGCCCCAACCCCAAAGCTAGCCGCCCACGTGGATCCAGTTCAGTTCAGTCCAGTCTGGTCAAGAGGAGTGTTCTTATCTTAAGGCAGGTTAGGTGGTAGCCATGTGGCAGGGCCCAAGAATCCATCCATTCACTTGTCCTCTCATTCGCCCACCCATCCATCCATCTATCCTCCCTCCCTCCCTCCCTCCCTCCGGGGTCCTTCAGAAGGGCTTGGCCCACTCGGCGTTGGGTGGGCTCCGGGGAGTGCAGATCCCTATGGAGGAGGACGAGGAGCTGGAGGTGCCCGTGGCGGCAGAGTGTCCCTCCCAGAAGAGGGCGTCGCTGGGCTTGGGCGGGCTGGGGAAGGACCTGGAGCTGTCGTCCAGGGAGGCCTGGTTGAGCGGCGGGGGGGGCAGCAGCACGGAGCAGGGGTCTCCGGCTCCCGGCGGGGCTCCAGCTGGGGCTGCAGCACCAGCGGTGGCGGCGGCGGCGACGGAGGCGGCGCTGGGGTGGCCCGGCCAGGGCCCATTGTACCAGCAGTCCTCCCGCAGGCCGTCCAGCATCGGGGGTCCCGAGGGAGCCGGGCAGGGCCCGCCGGTGGTGCTGGAGCCGGAGGAGGTGGTGGTGGGGGGGGAGGAGGAGGGGCGCGAGGCACGGACACCCGCAACACGGGGGGGTGCTGTCGGCGCCGCTGGTGGTGGTTGTTGTTGGTGGTGGTCTCACGTCGTCCAGGCACTGGACCGGGACCGTCGCGGCGCCTGCAGACCCAGACACGGTTAGAATGCGGTGCATACAGTAAACATCATCATCAAACGTCATCAGTCTAGTTAGGATAGGCCACACACACACACCAGAAGATGGAGGCAACAGGGGTAAGCAGGCACCCGAAAGTACACACAGTTGTAGTAGGAGCCTCTGATCACCCATCCTTAACAAACACCAAACCCAGAGAAGGACCAGGAAAGGAAAACCAAGCAAAACCAATTGAATGGGATCACAAACATGCCACCACCCCGGGTTTATGTTGCCAGATTAAGACCAGAGCGCCACCATCACCGTCATTTTAGCACCATTCAGCCCATTGGCATGATGTACCTTTATGGATAAGTGGCCGGGGATGACCCTGGAAAGAAAGAATATGAGGCAGGAGGATGCGCTTTAGAGTTGTGTTGAGCTGGAGGATTGTGAGGCAAGAACAACAACTGTGAACAACAATGACTTGAACACCCTTTTTTCCAGTTTTGTACTTGTGTTAACGGGGAATGGAGAGAGTGAGAAGTGTGCCGATAATTATAGTCACAAGCGGCTTCACAGAGCCACACTCAGTTGAACGTCTAGTTTAACTGAGTGTGGCTCTGTGAAGCCTAACCCCGAAATATGATGAAAAAAACAAACAACTACAGATGTTAAATCCATTTGGGAATAAGCCGGAGCCAACAATGATTGTAGAATAGTTAACACAAGTACAAGTACAAGGACAAAAAATAATTACAAATTAATAGACTATATTATGGTAGTATTAATACACTTTTCCAATACACTAGAGAACTAAGCCTTGTTGAAAGACCCCCTAAATTCCTTCCATTCCCAAAAGAAGTGTGACATTTTTTTCATGTTAAACATTAACACATTTTTAACACTACTTTATCATTAAAGCCCTTCCTTAACTTTCCACATGTTAATAGTTTTTAAATGGAACTGGAGAGGTGTGTTTAACAGTGTGTGCTAATCACTTTGGGGAAGAAACTGAGGACACCTACAGGGAGGGGCGACAGAGTGCACACACACACACGCATGCACGCACACACACACAAAGCACGAGCCTATTTGACATATATGCGCTCAGACACCTCAGCCAGAGAATCCAAATATACAACAAAACGCACCCACGTCAGTCTCCCCAAAATGACACAAAACCCTGATCAAAAGCAATCAGAATGCAAAGGAAAAGGCCCCTCCCTCCCTTCCTCCGCCACACCCCTCCCCCCCTTCCCATATCAAGCGTATCCCTCGCCGTGCATATACAAATCAAATACAAATAGGCTAATCACACACACTCCACTGCCTCGATACCAAGTCATCTTGAGGGGATAATGAAGTTTAAATGAGAGTTTCTTCCTTACACATCAGCCCACACACACACACACACACACACACACACACACACACACACACACACACACACACACACACACACACACACACACACACACACACACACACACACACACTCTTCCATGAGAGAGGGTCCCAAGGGGCCAGGATTTGAATACAAAGTGATTCCAAAAGGAGGAACCATAGGAAGAATAAAGATGCACACCATCATGCTAATAATATATTAATATACATGTATATATATATATTGTTCTCCTGCTCCCACGCCTCATCCGCTGCGCACGCACACACACGCGTGCGGACACACACACACACTCACACATAAGTACGCACACACACACACACACACACACACAACACAACCCCCCCCCCCCCCCGCCCCCCCCCCCCCCCCCCCCCCCCAGGTCTGTCTCTGATCTACATTACAGGATTACCCAATTATTGAATAAAATAAAGAATAATGTTTTCTTTTTAATCTCCTGAAAAGGCTTATCTCTACTCTGCTAGGACTATCTCAGTCAAATGATGGGGGTTTGCACTTCCTTAATTTTCTCACAATACGAGCTTCCCAAAGCCGGTTGAGCGGCGGGGGGGGCAGGAGCACGGAGCAGGGGTCTCCGGCTCCCGGCGGGGCTCCAGCTGGGGCTGCAGCACCAGCGGTGGCGGCGGTGGCGACGGAGGCGGCGCTGGGGTGGCCCGGCCAGGGCCCATTGTACCAGCAGTCCTCCCGCAGGCCGTCCAGCATCGGGGGTCCCGAGGGAGCCGGGCAGGGCCCGCCGGTGGTGCTGGAGCCGGAGGAGGTGGTGGTGGGGGGGGGAGGAGGAGGGGCGCGAGGCACGGACACCCGCAACACGGGGGGGTGCTGTCGGCGCCGCTGGTGGTGGTTGTTGTTGGTGGTGGTCTCCACGTCGTCCAGGCACTGGACCGGGACCGTCGCGGCGCCTGCAGACCCAGACACGGTTAGAATGCGGTGCATACAGTAAACATCATCATCAAACGTCATCAGTCTAGTTAGGATAGGCCACACACACACACCAGAAGATGGAGGCAACAGGGGTAAGCAGGCACCCGAAAGTACACACAGTTGTAGTAGGAGCCTCTGATCACCCATCCTTAACAAACACCAAACCCAGAGAAGGACCAGGAAAGGAAAACCAAGCAAAACCAATTGAATGGGATCACAACATGCCACCACCCCGGGTTTATGTTGCCAGATTAAGACCAGAGCGCCACCATCACCGTCATTTTAGCACCATTCAGCCCATTGGCATGATGTACCTTTATGGATAAGTGGCCGGGGACGACCCTGGAAAGAAAGAATATGAGGCAGGAGGATGCGCTTAGAGTTTGTGTTGAGCTGGAGGATTGTGAGGCAAGAACAACAACTGTGAACAACAATGACTTGAACACCCTTTTTCCAGTTTTGTACTTGTGTTAACGGGGATGGAGAGAGTGAGAAGTGTGCCGATAATTATAGTCACAAGCGGCTTCACAGAGCCACACTCAGTTGAACGTCTAGTTTAACTGAGTGTGGCTCTGTGAAGCCTAACCCCGCAAATATGATGAAAAAAACAAACAACTACAGATGTTAAATCCATTTGGGAATAAGCCGGAGCCAACAATGATTGTAGAATAGTTAACACAAGTACAAGTACAAGGACAAAAAATAATTACAAATTAATAGACTATATTATGGTAGTATTAATACACTTTTCCAATACACTAGAGAACTAAGCCTTGTTGAAAGACCCCCTAAATTCCTTCCATTCCCAAAAGAA
Source organism: Coryphaenoides rupestris (assembly GCA_002895965.2). Classification (NCBI taxonomy): domain Eukaryota; kingdom Metazoa; phylum Chordata; class Actinopteri; order Gadiformes; family Macrouridae; genus Coryphaenoides; species Coryphaenoides rupestris. Next base: position 118,533 of record PIJE02000299.1, read on the forward strand.
GTGTGACATTTTTTTCATGTTAAACATTAACACATTTTTAACACTACTTTATCATTAAAGCCCTTCCTTAACTTTCCACATGTTAATAGTTTTTAAATGGAACTGGAGAGGTGTGTTTAACAGTGTGTGCTAATCACTTTGGGGAAGAAACTGAGGACACCTACAGGGAGGGGCGACAGAGAGAGTGCACACACACACACACGCATGCACGCACACACACACAAAGCACGAGCCTATTTGACATATATGCGTTCAGACACCTCAGCCAGAGAATCCAACTATACAACAAAACGCACCCACGTCAGTCTCCCCAAAATGACACAAAACCCTGATCAAAAGCAATCAGAATGCAAAGGAAAAGTCCCCTCCCTCCCTTCCTCCGCCACACCCCTCCCCCCCTTCCCATATCAAGCGTATCCCTCGCCGTGCATATACAAATCAAATACAAATAGGCTAATCACACACACTCCACTGCCTCGATACCAAATCATCTTGAGGGGATAATGAAGTTTAAATGAGAGTTTCTTCCTTACACATCAGCCCCACACACACCCTCAGACATAGACACAGACATACACAACCACACCCCACCACCCCACCCACACACAACACACACACACACACCCTCACACACACAACACACACACACACACACACACTCTTCCATGAGAGAGGGTCCCAAGGGGCCAGGATTTGAATACAAAGTGATTCCAAAAGGAGGAACCATAGGAAGAATAAAGATGCACACCATCATGCTAATAATATATTAATATACATGTATATATATATATTGTTCTCCTGCTCCCACGCCTCATCCGCTGCGCACGCACACACACGCGTGCGGACACACACACACACTCACACACACACACACACACACACACACACACACCCCCCCCCTCCCCCCCAGGTCTGTCTCTGATCTACATTACAGGATTACCCAATTATTGAATAAAATAAAGAATAATGTTTTCTTTTTAATCTCCTGAAAAGGCTTATCTCTACTCTGCTAGGACTATCTCAGTCAAATGATGGGGGTTTGCACTTCCTTAATTTTCTCACAATACGAGCTTCCCAAAGCCGAGCGCAAATTATAAGAAACTTGGGCGGGAAAAACCTCATTCTACATCTCATAACTGCTGCAGTAATTGTAGCGCAGCCGTGGCTTGTAATCCAAAAGAGAAAGTTATGAGTACTCCCAGGTAAGCCTTCGCATACAAGCATTCACAGTCTCATAGTAAAGTGTTCCTTTAAGAAACCGAGGCGCATACGAGCCACATTGCATTCTACATACATGTACACACATGCGCACATGCACTTGTGTTTGCCGTGTGTGTGTGTGTGTGTGTGTGTGTGTGTGTGTGTGTGTGTGTGTGTGTGTGTGTGTGTGTGTGTGAGGGTGGGGGGGGGGGGGTCTCACCTGGCCTGTTGTCGTTGAGCAGCGGTCGGAGTTGCCTGACCAGCCGTGATTGGTGCTTGAGCTCGGTGTGGAGGCGGGAGATCTCGCCGCACAGCACCTGGTACATCTGCTGCATGCCCCGCTCCCTGCAGGAGTCACAGCACAGCAGGGGCTCAGGTGTTAGTGGGTGCTGCTCCGTGTATGTGGTGGTGGTGGACGGTGAATAATATAGTGAACGGTAACATGGGCCAGGTTTCGAGAATACAGTGGGTGCTATAAAGACTGTAAATAGTGTGGATATTCTGATTCTTTCCCCTCCATTGTGATATTTGTATTGTTCTGTTGCACATTCCGCTGGGCATCGGCACTTTTTCATTTCACTGCATATCCTGTATGTGTATGTGACAATTAAACTTCTTGAATCTTGAATAAAAGACATTTTCCATAAGTCACTGTCGGTGGGGACATATTTGGCACCAAAGTGTTTTAATTTGACAATTTAAGTGCCACTGATGTTCTGTGACCCCAATGACTTAGGAATTTATGGAGGAACTACATTTCAAGGCAGTTTGATAAAAAAATAAATAAAGAAAAATGTTAAAGACAGAAATGTAAATATCAAATTAGAAAATTTTAACATGTATGGCGTGTGCACACACATTGACAGCTAACAACACCTAAAACCGGCCTTTGGTAATGATGCAAAATCTCATTAACACGTTGTCTAAACTTATCTCATTAACACGTTGTCTTAACCCAAAAACAATGTGTTAAAAATGATGTTAAAGATTTTCTGTTTTTTTTAAAGCAGCAATTAAAATTAAAATCAGCTCAACAGAAACAGCACAGGTAAACTGTATCACAGCCAGATATTTATATTACGTGTCAAGTTATTATAGAAATAGCCCTCGCTGGTGAACATGTAAGCTGGATGTCATCTCATGCCCATCCTGATCTCAGGGCTTCTAATGCATCTTAGTTTCAGGCGTGGCTGGTTAAAGTGGAAAACTAATCTGCACCGCCCTCTGGTGGTTGAAGTGGGAACTGAACCCCCCACCCTCTATTTCTGCTTAAATTAGATTTTTGTGTTTTGGGATGAGAGTTCTCAGTAGGAGTGGGTGTGTGTTATCCCCACGACCCATGGCAATGTGGGTTTACACCTGTTTGCCCCAAATGTCTGTGTTATTTCTATAACAGTGAGACAATGGCTTAGATTACTATGTTGAGGATCATGCAAGTCATATTTCCAGGTTAAAAACAAAAACAAAAACGATGTTGAGTTCACTGCAACTTTAAAATAAAAAAAGACAACCTCAAGGCCGGCGTACAAGGGGGTTTCCCTCAAGATAAACGTGACATCTCAGTTGTTAATTAATTAATATTAGAGCAGAGTACCTGATGTTGTACGCAACATCCGAGTCCTGATCCGAATCAGGTCCATTGAGGTCATGGGGTTCCTGTGTCGAGGGAACAAAGATATGACTCAACCCTAAAAAATCTACAACAAAAACAACCAAGTCCATTAAATAGCACAGTTCCAGTGCATGTGGGTTATGGGATATGGGAGGGGGGCAATCTTGGAGCAATCATCAGAGAGAGTCTTGGCAGAGGGTAGGATTTGGGTCAGTCTTTGTCAACATTATTCAGAGGGAGAGAAAATCTGCCAACTGGTGGACTTTTCATTCAATTCATTCTGTCGTGCAAAATAAGCATAGTGTTTGACGCAAGCATAAACATGCTTGCGTCAAACACCATGCTTATTTTGTGAGAGGTTTTCCAGTGAAAATGAAAGACTTTAACACGTAACACTTTACAATTAACCATTAATTAACATTAGCTAAAGCAGTAATAAGCATTATTATATAGGCTAGCGTTCCCATTATGCTTAGGGTTAAATACTGTATAAATTAATACCTTGTTTAACATGGACACCATTACCTTAGCAAACATGAACACCAGTAAACATGAACCATTAATACACGATTACTAGACCAGTTCACTGTTAATTAACCGTTAGTTCATTCTCCTGCATTATAGGACTCCTATTATACCACCAGGTGTGAGCGTGATTAGCCCTTCCAAGCGGTTTCAGAATCTCCGGTTTTTGACATCACAAGTGGGAGTCTCCACCCAGATGTATGGTGGATAGATCAGCCTACCAGTTGCTACAGTCTGCTGGGTAGGCGGGTAGGCATGGTAGGCTGATCTTTCCAGCATACATCTGGGTGCACTTGTGATGTCAAAAACAGGAGATTCTGAAACTGGTTTTTGAAAATGCTTGGAATGGCTAATCATGCTCACACCTGGTGGTATAATATGTCTCCATGTTAATGAATGGTTGGCTGTGGTCTGGCTTGGCTCTCAGTGCACCACCACCCCTAGTGGGCGGAGGTCCTCCTCACCCCGCATCGCTCCAGCAGCTTGCTGTTCTCCAGCGTCACCCTCTCCAGATCCGCCTGCAGCTTGTGGATCTGCAGGTCGCTGTCGGCCCCCTCCACCTGCCAGTAGTCCTGGGGGCTGTTCAGGCTCTTCATCACTGGACACGCACACACGCACGCACACACACAGGCACACACACATCGAGTGACCACTCTGGGATGGTGTTGGTAGGAAAGCACTGTGCAGTGATGTTACTTGTTTGAGGCTTTTGAATACAGAGAATTGATTCTGTGAGCGCTAGATTTTATGCAATCTGTCTATAGGAGAATGCATACTAACAAATATTAAAATAAATGAAGAATAATAAAGGTATATTAGGTGTATAAATGTATAAAATAATGTTTTTCACAACTTGAATACATGCATTCGTTGTCCTTTTCAGACCAGACCAGAACAGTGAAGTTGTTTCCTGCCCTCTTCCGGTATTAAATGTGACTTGACGGGTATTAAATGAGACTACCACCAGGTGTGAGCGTGATGAGCCATTCCAAGCGGTTAAAAAACCCAAAACAGTGTCATCTCCGGTTTTTGACATCACAAGTTGGGAGTGTCCACCTAGAAGTACAGTATGATGGATAGATCAGCCTACTACCCAGTGGACTGTAGCAACTGGTAGGCTGATCTATCCACCATACATCTGGGTGGACATACATTCCCACTTGAGATGTAAAAAAGCGGAGATTCTGAAACTGCTTGGAAGGTCTAATTACACTCACACCTGGTGGTGTAATAGGAGTCCTTTAAATGAGAGTGTTCATATGAGCTCCTAGTTCTTCCAACCCCTGTTTACTGTTGTGCGTTTCAGTCATGAATGCCTTCAGATAGATAATAACGGCTCTCCTGTGGGGGGGGGGGCATAGGTGGAGCTGCACCACCTGTACCTGTACCTTGGCTGGTCTCCATCTCGGTCCGGAGCTGCAGCAGCTCCAGCTCCCTGGCCTGCAGCTGCTCCGTCAGCAGCCGCTCGCTCTCAATGCGTTCCTTCTTCTGATGGCCGCAAGCGAGAGAGAGAGAGAGTTAGAAAGAAAGAAAGAAAGAAAGAAAGAAAGAAAAAGAGAGCGAGAGAGAGAGATAGACAGAGAGAGACACACACACATGCACGTAGACAGGGACAGAGAAAGCGAAAGTGTGAGAGAGTGAGAATGAGTGACAGCGAGAGTGAGATAGAGATAGAGAGAGTGAGAGAGCAAGAGACAGAGAGAGAGGAAATGAAAGTGGGAGGAAATGAAAAAGTTGGTACATACATAGATAAAAGATTTGCACATCGTGTTCCAACTGCGTGGTGTGAAGTTATGTAAAGACCAGCACAGATATTTCAGTGACAAGACAAAGTGAAATGTACTAACACCGCTGCCTAACCTGACCGCCTCCTTGGCAGAACAAACAGTCATGCATTAGTTCTGACGCGAGGAAGGTGAGGTCTTCCTCACGTGAAGGAGTGGGGGGTCCATACCAGTTTGTTGAGCTCCAGCTGCAGGTCCTCCTTCTCGATGTAGATGCCTCGGTAGGCGCTGAAGGCCTTGTTCATGTACTGCGGGCCCTCAGACGGAGGCGCTTCCGGCCTGAAGAGCTAAAGAACGAACGCAGGAAACAGATGCAGACGCATGAATATAATGCAGAGACTATAGAAAATAATCAGCACATGCAGGTGTGTGAGTTAGGGGGCTGAACAATTAATTGAAATATTATCCAAATCGCAATATTGCCAAGAAGTGCAATATCCAAATTGCAGGAGCTGTAATTTTTGAAGGGTACATTTCTATTTGTAAATATACATTTATAGCACTATTATAACTGAAGTATGGTACTGTTGTGCTGCAGAGATGCCATGCCGTACACATTTTTTGTCTCCAGATGTCTGAAAACCTGTTTGTTTGGTTGTGTGATAGTTATATGGCCTGTAAACCAAGGCCCTTTGAGACTGTGACTGTGATTAAAGGACTCCTATTATACCTAGGGATGGGTACCGAAACCCGGTACCACTATGGCACCGGTTCCCGTACGACCGGTACCTACCGTACCGAATCAAAACGCATATTTCGGTGCCTCATTTCGGTGCCACAACCGAAGGGAGGGCCGGCACTCCCATTACTCGCTTTTTTCAAACTACCGTAACTCCTAGACCGTTTGTGCGATCGAAGAAATTCCAATGGTTTCTGAAAGCAGAGATGGGGTATTATGGTAAACCCGAAGGGGTTGCGCGGAAGAGTTGCGCAAAAGAGTTGTAGGAGGAGTGGCAGGAGGAGACAGAGGATTCAAGCTTGTTTACATCGTGTTTAGCGGGTTCTGATCGTGTTTAGCGGGTTCTGATCGTGTTTAGCGGGTTCTGATCGTGTTTAGCGGATTTTCATCGAAAAATTGTTGATTGTGTGCACAGGTGGATGTAGAATGATGCAGAGTAGGGTAGAGTAGTTTTCACTTGCTTTGTTTGCTGTTATTTATTATTAGTAGTAGTACTGTAACTTATTTATTGTTAAATTGTTATTTGTTGATATTATTAATGTTATATTTATTAGTAATGTTTAATAGTGTTTTGTATTTAATTGTAATTGTAATTTAAACAGTGTTACTTTAAGAGTTAATATATTGTTCAATGGTTTTGCCTTAGCAATAAAAAAAAGACATTCTTTAACGTTATTGTTTGCTCTTTATTTTAAAGAAGGTATCGGTTCAGGCACCGTTTAGGAACCGGTACCGTTTTGGCACCGGTATCGGAAAAATCTTAACGATACCCAACCCTAATTATACCACCAGGTGTGAGTGTGAATAGCCCGAGCGGTTTCAGAATCTCTAGTTTTTGACATTACAAGTGGGAGTGTCCACCCAGATGTATGGTGGATAGATCAGCCTACGAGTTGCCAAAGTCCACTGGGTAGGCTGGTAAGCTGATCTATCCAGCATACATCTGGGTGGACAAAAACCAGAGATGAAACCAGATTTTGAAACCCGCTTGAAATGGCTAATCACGCTCGCACCTGGTGGCATAATATGTCTCCTTTAAGGGTAAAAATGTCTATGTAAATATACATTCATAGCACTATTATAGGCTAACTGAAGTGCTGTCATTCCAGATATAGGCCCTGGCCTTCATAATCATATGGCCTGTAAACCAAGCCCTTTGAGACTGTGATTAACAGCTATGCAAATAACATTGACTTCTCCTGCCTCCGCCCTCTCCGCTGTGTCCATACCTTATCCTCTAGCTGCTTGACCCGCTTCCTGAGCAGGGTGTTCTCCCTCTCCGTGTCCCGTAGGCGCTTCTTGATGTCCTCGTAGGCAGTCACCAGGGCAAAGTGTGACGCCACCGACTCGTCGCCGGCGCACACCGACACGGGGCTCTCGCCGGCCACGCCGTAGGCCGTCTCGTGCTTGAGGATGCAGATGTCGTCGTCCACGGTCAGGGGCTCCATGCCTGCACAGGCCCGTGGCGGCAGCAGCGGGCGGGGTCTGGAGGTCACCGCGGGAGGAAAGGGAACTGGTTTAGCTTTTGTTTAGAAATGAAACTTAATATACTGATAGCATACCGTAAATGGATAAAGCCACGTTGCAGATAACCAAATATGGTTGTAATAACGGCAAGGCAAAAGTAGAAAGGCGGCTGTCACTTTAACACGGGATATTTATAGGACATCCCCATCATCAAAAGTAATTAGAGAAGCTCACCATAGTCTACTGTATATGCCTAGAATTATCCCATTCTTTATTAATAATATCATATAAAGCATCGACGACATTGAACGATATGGTAATATAGCATATATAATACAAACATGATAATTTCAAAGAGGTCGACCTTTGATACTTCATATAGTCAATCACAAGCCAGGGTGTTGTGCTGTCTTGTTGGAAGGCGTGGCAAATAAACAGGAACAAGCCTCCATTGCAAACAATGACATGTCTTTTCATTATATACTGTTTTATACTGCACTGTGCACGGAGATTCATATGAGGGGATAACATGAGGAGTAATGTGTGGGTCACTCACAGCAGGGTGGTGCTGACCTGACTGACCTGGTGGTGATGTCAGCACTAGACTATGATGATGATGATGAATGATGATGATGATGATGCAGCAAACCACCAGCAGCAGCACCAGTTTAAAAAAAGGACGTACTTTATAAATATATATACATACGTACACACACAACCTTTGGTGTTGACAACAGGGAAGTGTTTTGGTCTATTTTACCAGCTGAGATCAGGACCTGAGCGAACTAAATATGTCACCAGTGTTACAAATGAGGACGACTTGGGAATGACCACAAAAATAAGACAACTAGAACATGTCACGACAGTAAAACACTGTAAACAACGGACGTGTTCCTCGAAGCTAGCACAACACAGCGTCGTTAGCTCTGTTGACAGGTCATACACACACCGACACCCCCCCCCCCTCCCACACACACACACACACGCTCGTTCATTTCGCGATATACGACACACGATAGACATGTCGATAATGTCACGACAGTTAAACACTGTAAACAACGGACGTGTTCCTCGAAGCTAGCACAACACAGCGTCGTTAGCTCTGTTGACAGGTCATACACACACCGACACGCTCGTTCATTTCGCGATATACGACACACGATAGACATGTCGATAATGTCACGACAGTTAAACACTGTAAACAACGGACGTGTTCCCCGAAGCTAGCACAACACAGCGTCGTTAGCTCTGTTGACAGGTCACACACACACCGACACCCCCCACCCACACCCACACCCACACACGCTCATATCGCAACGAACGCGACATACGCGACACACGATACACACGTCGATAATGTCACGACCACCAAAAGTGATCGATCCGCTGTGACGTTGTGGACGCCTGACGGGCCAAGAAGGTGGGCTAAATGCTACCACTGTCGTGACATGTCGCGCGACATACCGCTCACCTTCTCTCTCCTCTCGAACGATATTCGCCGCGTGTCGTCCACGTCGCGCCCGTGAATCGACAACAATAGCACGCGTTAAAACGTCGAGTTAAAAAGGACCCCGTGTCCCGTCTCTCCGGGTGGAAACACAAAGGGAGCCAGACGGCGGTACTTCACCCACCGCCGAGTCAGAGCTGACAGGTGAGGAGGAGGAGGAGGAGGAGGAAACATAAACTTCCGGGAGAACACGGAGACCGCCCACGCCCCTTCAAAATAAAAGTACCATGATTTAGCTATACTGTATAATAATAATAATAATAGTAATCTAACAATATTATAGTTGTAGTTATATTATATTATTTTTTATTATTCTACTGTTTATTGCGCTATTGTTTTATTCTATTGCTATGCAACCTGGCACAATGCTTTCCTTTGGGATCAATAAAGTTCTATCTTATCTTAAATATATATATGTATATAAGAATATATGTGGTGTTCTTTTACACGTCCCATGTTCTATACATGTTCTATATATATTATTCTGTAACATGTATGTAACTTATGCAAATATATATTGTAGCCTATTATATATAAATGTAGTTGAGAACATGGCCCAGATTGGTGTCACGAGGTCTTGGATCTATCATGGATTCACCATCCATCAACCATTACCTTTCATCATTATGTGCCATTTTCTTAATATTCTTTATATCTTGTGCAATACTTCCTCTACCATTATTATTATTATGACCCTTTTTTACACTTCAATTATTGCATTAATAGTTCTTGCTGACTGAATATCTTATCTTACCTATATTTGTATACTTCACCCATATTTTTATACTTCTACTAGGACTTAGACTTACAGTACATTTGTAAATCAGGTTTTTTTAATTATTATTCTTCTGTTTATTTCTCGATTGTTTTATTGTATTGCTATGCAACCTGGCAAGATTATTTCCTTCGGGTTTAATAAAGTTCTATCTTATCTTATCTTATCTTATCTTATCATATAAGAGCAGTTGGTACAGTCCGTCCGTGTTCGCTCGTGCGCCGCTCGGCAGTCTGTACGTTAAATGTGGACGCCGTCGATGGTTATAAAATTGTTAAAAACAACAACAACAACAACAACAACAACAATAACAACAACACACAGAACTCCAGTGTGAACTGGTTTGTGTTTTTATTTCATTTGTATAATTATTAACCTAATAATCATTAACCTCATTTTCGGTCTGGGGCATGTATGCTATTAAGTTAGCTAGCGAGTTAGCTAGTTAGCTAATAATTGGGCGCATTAGCTAGCCTCAAACTTTTGACCATACATTATATATGCTGCTATATAGATAGTTTCTATTATATTGTAGTTTATTTTTGACACCTTATATTTGTTTTATATACAAGTCAATGAAGACAGCAATATAATGTGCAATATTACCTCTCAACATCATGTGCACTTTCCTCAGTATTACTTTCCTCAATATTACTTTCCTCAGTATTACTTTCCTCAGTAATACGTGCAATATTAATATTACTGTCTAACATCATGTGCAATACTCTATCATGTGCTATATTATTATTATTATTATCATGTTCTATTATCTATAACACTACCTCTCATCTCCTCTCATCATCATGTGCAATATTCTTAATGTCATGTCCAATAATATTTAACTTAATTTATGCCAAATTGTTTTCGCCGTCGGAATATCTTATCTTGCCTTCATATTTGTATATTTTAACTGTACATTTGTAAACCCGTTTGTTTATTTTTATTATTCTGTTGTTATCCATATTGTTTTATTGTACTGTATCGCTATGCAACCTGGCACAAGAATTTCCTTCGGGATTAATAAAGTTCTATTCTATTCTGTTCTATTCTATTCTATTCACCACCACAGACTGTAAAAGTCAACGCATGTCTTCACATTTGGAAAATCAGATCTGGGTCCAGTGTGAGTCACCACGCTGCGGGAAGTGGAGGCTGCTACCTCAGGTGATTTGACTATGGAGCTTTGTATATAGTTTTGGTTTTCTGATTGGATATCCATCTATATATTGTTGGTTTAAATCAATATCATATAACATTCTGTGAGCACTTTATTGATGAGCTATTCACAATTATGTCCCAATTATTTTAATTTTCACTGAGACCTATGATAGACGTGAATGCCTTAGCTGATCTCTCTTTCGAAAAATGTACTTATTGTCGATGCCGTCTGCTAAATGCCCTAAATGTAAAATGTCTAAATGTCGCCAAGACGAATGTTAATAAAAGGTAACAAAACCAGAAAACACGCAGGCTCGGGTAGGATCTTTGTTTCTGAAACAAGGAGCTCATACGATATTTCACCGTGTTACAAATAAGATTAAGTTAGAAACTTTACTCTCATGCACTCAGCCATATTGTGATTTTGATAATATTTCGAAGAATGATTTCAGCCCAATTATTTGACATTTTTTTCCATTATTATATATATTGTATTATCTTCATTATGTATATTGTGCCGTTCTCAATATGTATATATATATATATGTATATTGTCAATGCATATATATTTTTTTGCCTACTTCCTAGTACTGTCGCCTGCCATGTCATAAGAGTTTCACTGTTCAGAATGACCCTGTGTAATGATGTACATGTGACAATAAAACACATTGACTTTGACTTTGACTTGACTGTGTCAATCCATAATCATGCTCCACCAGTCTCATCGCCTTTATTTCCATTCAATCCCATGAAGGTGAACAATGGTGGTGTGAGGCTGAGCACAGAGCAGGCCTGGTTCTGCAGCATGAACCCAGACCCAGCGTACAGCTGCTGCAAGGTGAGCCAGCAGCCCCTGCCAATCCCTGTCTCCTCGCTCAGAAAGCAAGGCTTGGATTTTGTCTTTTCAGTGCTCCCTGTTGGAAGTCTTGTCTCTGCAAAGATTAGGGGATATCCCTGGTATGTGTGTGTATACAGCACGTTGTATTCACAGTTCATGAATCATCAATCAAAAATTAGCCTCAAAGGCTTGTAGTCCTATGTTAACCCCTAATTGTCTCCTGTGAGGAGTCTAAAACATTTAAGAGTTAAGTGTGGCCTTCATTCACAGCCCTAGCGTGTCCTCTGCATTTAGGTGGCTGGCTGTCTTGACCCCTGACCCAGGCATAGGGATGTACTTGATTAGGGACGGAGATGGAGACGTGACCAGCTACCATGTTGAGTTTCTGGGGGACCCCAACTGCAGATGCTGGACCAAGGTGTGGGCAGTTACCGAACCATTGCTGCAAAGGTGCTTTTAAGATGGACACTCAACTCGTCTTGTCAATTGCATTTACCAGTGGCTTCATTTTACGACAACCTCTGGCTGCATTCACATGAACACTTTGCACTTCATATGCCAAAACAAATGCAAACATTTGGCAATTTGTCTTTCATCTCACCTTGTTAGTGTTCTGTTGACTGGTGACTGTTTTCTATATTTTCTCCCCCATATATTATTATTAGGAGTTGAGACTACTTAATCCTACTTTATCATGGGATTTTGCCATTTAGGAGGTTCAGTGTATCAAAAACATGTCATGTGAGGAAAGACTCCTCTGTTGTCACTTCCAACCAAATGACTAAGTTCTGCATACATTTCTTTGATTTAAGAAAGAATTCCGACTAAAACCATGCTATTGAGGCTCCCCCCTAAAGTTGAGTGATCGGAGGTTGTATTACAGAGAGAGATGCATTAATGCATCCTCTGCTTTTTGTACACGGTCTCCTGTCTACAGCAAATGGACATCATGTTGTCTCCATCAGCTACAACTAGCCATTCAGCGCATAATCAGTTTCATGTTCATGTGCAGCTTTGTGGTCACCATGGTGTCTCACCGTCTAGGCTCGAATGTTCATAATCCCCTGAAAAAAGATTGAGAACTTCTTTCTTTATTTTGCTTTGCTGCAGTATTGATTAAAGCCCAGAAGCTGATGTGGGATATAGAGGACCTGATGAATCAGTTAGACTCCGATTCAAGCCGCTTCAGTCAAAGATCACATGGCAAGGTATGGACGAATGGCCAGACTGTCTTTCCCTCCTCCATGATAAAAACAGGTTACTTAGCTGCAATGTGCATCTTGTTCATTACATTGGATGGCTCAAATCCAAATTCGATCAGCCTAAAAGTATGAGGAACACTTCGCTGTGTGTGTGTGTGTGTGTGTGTGTGTGTGTGTGTGTGTGTGTGTGTGTGTGTGTGTGTGTGTGTGTGTGTGTGTGTGAGAGGGTAAATCTAGTGTCTGAACTAGCCTGGGGATCAAAGTCAGGTTAAGGTGATTTTTATGGAGACCTTTCCGTCGGCAGTTTATATGCACATCAATTCACGCAATATATTATGCTGGTTATAGCAGTATAATGATGTCACCCTTTTCAGTATCTTACATATCTTAGGCCTAGGATTTAATAAATAATATATGCAGCGTTGACATTGGGTACAGAAATGGCTATGCCAAACAGGCCATGTGTAGAACTTCAAACCTACACTAGATGGAGCTCTAAATTAAGTTCTGCCAATAAGATTTGAATTCTCTTGATGCGTCAGAACAATGCTAGAAGAACACTGGCAACGTTTGCACAGACATACTGTACATTGTGTCCCCCTGTCTATCTTAAATCTATTAACAATGTTTCATGAAAGTAAATTTTTAATTATCAGGGACAATACATCTACTTGAGGGGCTTACGTTGGAGCCCTGCCGATTAAGGCTCAGCTCTCAGAACGGATATGATACAAAAGATGACAATTATGATTGCAATTGACATTCAGAACTCTGATCAGTTACATCTGTAAACTCCCATTCTGTTCTCTTCGGCAAGCATGTTGCTATTATAGCAGCACTTATTGGTGGGCCGCATGTTACGTCTTGCTTACATGGCACAAGGGTTATCACTGTAGCCATGGTTAAAACCCAATTTGGGTTTTAGTCAATGTATCCGTACTGACTTGTAGTATCACCACCGCAGTGAGTTGAGTGCACCCCTGAGGGTGCTCTCCTCTACGCGACTTATAAAGTCGGGGCCAACTTCTACAGCACATTTACATTGAGGACATTTGGCAGACGCTTTTATCCGACATACAATATGTATATTTGTCGAAAGAGGGACAGCAATATATCAATGTGGTACATAAAGATAAGAATAGAACAGGTTTCAAGCAGTCATAATTGGAGATCTCGGTCTCAGTTCCACCCACACTACTTGTGTCGATAATATTAAACATGTTTGATACAAACCAGCGGGCAGCAAAATCGCCCGCCTTAAGTCCCATCCACACGACATGACAATCGGAGCTTGCTCCCTCGCTCCCTGACTGTTTTAGCTGACCTATTCGGCACATTGTCGCATAGCGGAGAGCAACCTTTGCGCTCAATTGCACATTGTCTTTTAATTAACTGGATTCAATGATTTGGCCGATTGGTTGGTCAATAAATAACAATAATAAAGTGTGGCGAGGGACGGTGAGCCCGATATATACAGTATTACATGCAGGCATGCGTGCAAGCTAGGGCTGGGCGATATGGCTGAAAACTGTATCACGATATAAGTGTTTCATATCGGTCGATATCGATAATTATTGATATTTGTATGACCTATTTAAAATAAGGACCAGGAGAAAAATATACTAAATTTAATTTTTTTTTCTTAACCTTCCTCTGATTGTAGGCAGACAGGGAAAATGAATGTCAACACAACCATGGAAAACACTCAAATAAATAAATATAAACATAAGTCTGAATGAAAATTAAAATCACAATGAAAACTTAACAATTATCAATAATAAAGTGCTTAACAAAAATAAAGTGTTACAAAAACATGTGCAAAGTGTTAAATGTGGTTGTCGGATACGGCTGTGCTCCAAAGGGTGCGGCTAAGGTGGTAAAACAAGTATTACCAGTCTTGGTGGGGACGACGGTCTTGCATAATTTACAGACAACATTGGTCTAACTACGGTCTGACTTATAAAATCCAAAAAACTGCCATACTGGCGAGAATTTCCTCGCTCGTTGCAGCACTCATCTTTCACTTCTCACACCGCGCTGTTTCTGTTATTCAAGAAACAAACACGAACACGAGACAACGAGATGGCGCAACCAAACGTGATACTGTTACATGATTGGCTGTTAGCGTGTCACTCCATACGTTGCTAGGTACCAGATGACGAGGGCTTTTGTTCATGCAACCAACCTTGCTTCGCAACCTCTGGTTCAAAGCGGAGCTAGACTCTTGGCTCCGGTTTCTTCCAACGAGGAAAAAAAAATATCGAAATGTTCTATCGAACGCATTTTCTATTGATATTGATTACGTGTCTATCGCGATACATATCGTTCTCGTTTTATCGCCCAGCACTAGTGCAAGCCCAAAGTGTGGTCCGTGTGTTCTCGGAACAGGACAAGAGATGCTGGTTGTGTCAGGGCAGGACAGAGGAGGACAGCGATACCTTGATCATTGACGGCTTCAGATTTTAAAGTGCAGCCTCCGGTGCTCCGGTTCACAGCCTGGCCCAAGCAACATACAGTATGACTAATGACTGAGGCACTGATCCAATGAGGGGATCCATAGGTTATGATTGGGATGGGCAAACCGAAGAATTGCTGCACTGTACAACACAATGTCAGCAAGATAGTAGTAGGATAGATAGTAGTATATGAGTTTGATATGTATTACAGTTTGTGCACCACGTTCATATGGTGACATCCATTGAATTGATTTGATGTTTACATTCATATTTGTATTCGTCTGTTCATTTTGCCAGGGTTGTGATATGTATATTTGCATATTTTAAATACTTAAAAAATTCAATCTCACATTACATTATCTGTAATGTGAGAGCACTATTAATAAAAGTACTGCATTTTGCTTCAGGGCAATGTGGTTCATGCTGTGCATAAGGCAGCACACCTCTATGGGATTTGTGAATTAAATGAAAATCTATTTTCCTATTGACAATGAGTAATGCTGGTTGAGCTGTTGATCTTGAAAAGGCCTGGGGGCCGACAAGTCATGCAGATGACAAAGAAGACTCATGGAGTGTGCAACGCTTTCTTGTTTCTACTGCTAATGACTAATACCGGTGTGCATGTACTTCAACCTTAAATATGGCCCGTCTCCATTTTGATCAAGCTCTTTTGTTCACCAAACGTTGCAGATAGACAGCAGATTTGGTCTGGTAGTATTTAAGCATTTAAGCAAGTGCTTAAAAACACTTTGATCAAGAGGGCACCAGAATCTTGAAGGGAATCCTATAGAGGGTCTTTGTCATCGTGTTTTACAACCAAGGGGATCTCAACAGATGTCAAGATTGCACTTTGTACGATTCCTTTGCATAATACAGGACAGTTTGTTCTGTTCTGGTTCACTCTCACCGACACAATGGAACGTATTGGATTGTTAAGCGTCAGTGAACCACCACTGCCATCCTGTCCCTGTTTGTACTCTTGCAATACACCACACACAGTTATAGGACCAAACACACCTCTCAGGCTCTCTGTTTGATTACCAGGAGCTTGTTGGCGTGGCGACGAGGCCTCCTGCTGGTTTCTTGTTAGTCTCCCCTCTGTTCGCCGTAATCTTCTCCCAAACTCTTGATTGCAAAAAAAACCTTTCACAGCTTGTCCTGCCGTCTCTCTCTGTATTTACCACATTGGGCATAAAGAAATCGACATGCACCTGCACAGCACGCTGCATCGCACGCTTAATTCTTTCCACAACTTTCCACTGTTAATGCCGTTCCCCCAAGTCATGGTGGATTTGTTTTAACCTCAATTGTTGTGTTGGTGCTCCCGGGGCGAGCCAGCTAAACCGTGACACACATTTCTCGATCTTGTCCCGATGGTGACACCGAACGTGGAGCACTACATCGTTGCTTGACATGGCTTGGAACCGGAGGACCTTGAAGTCTCTACAGTATCGGCAGCAATACGAATACTAGCATCTTCCTCTCTCTGGACACCCCAGGTTTTAATGGAATTTTAAATGTGGTGAAATTGAGAGACAAACGAACCCTGCCGAGGAGTGGAAGGCAAAGCAGTTGTTTGGTTGTTAAGTGAACAAGCGAGGCCCGCTGATAGATTAACAAATGTCAGAGCATCAATACTGCCAATTATAATGTTGGCTGAATGATCCAAGCCAGAGGTTTACCAAGCATCAACATACTAAATGAACACGCATAATATATGCAAATGAGGTCATTATTATGCATGCGCCAGTTGAGTGCACAAATGAAGTGCTTGTTTGCAGTATCCAGGGATGGGTTAGCAAGCGTGAGTGCTATGACAACATATTAGAGAAATAATGGTCACTTGAAAAATCAAATTAGTTTTACATGCGTGCCAATTTGGCTGCAGACTCTAGTCTTTACATTATGAAAAGTCACTTTGAATTATCATATTTATTATGAATTTAGAATGTACATCACAAGATACTAATTCTGTGGAGAGAATTAATTATTATAATTTTTTTATATTTCACACAGAACAAACGCAATTGTGAATCTGAGTCACACATGCCTGCAGCATATACTTGTGTCCTGTAATCAGTGGGATTTTGGAAGTGCTGCCAGTTTGTGATACGCTGTATTGGTGATGACACAAGTTATTCATTGACTGCTGATTGTCATGTTTTTGTCTGCGAAAGTGCTGCATGAATTATTAATGCATTGCAGCCCACGTAATTGGATGTTGATGACAAAAGACTGGACCAAGAAAAACTGGAAGGCTGGCTGTTTCTTTGGAGGCAATTAATCAGTTGCCTGTACTACAATCACTTCTGACAGTTTGGGGAACTTTGAACCTATCCAAACTGAAATAACTCAAGTACTCCTTCACATGATCTCAAAGTACACGCAGTTTCCTGGCATACATCTCCTGAGAGGCTCTTTTGAGGTGTATTGCTGATTTGTGTCTGCCTAATGTGCTTGTTATATTTTAGTCTGAGGCGTTACTTCTTGTCTGTCTAGGTGCGAGGGCTGGGTAATTTTAATTTTTGTGTGCCATGTCGTGTGACATTGTCTGAGACATTGGAAGCACCCAATTGTATATTCTGATTGAAAATAACAATTCTGAAAACAAATTTCCTATTCCAAACTCGTATCATATTATGGCTAAATAAATGAGTTTGATTTGAAAGTATATTTGGTTGGATAGCATCCTATCCAGTTTGTCATGTTGTTTTAACTGCTAGTTAGGATGGGAATTGAATGAGTAGATTCCCAAAAAATAATACAAATGTTTATGGTTATAGCCAAATGTATATTGTGCATGATTTTACATTATTCTACCAGAGAGGGGCAGTAGTCATTTGCCCGTGTTACTCATTGGACTCTGTGGCAGTGAATGTTCCACATAATGAATAATAATGAATGACAGACCTACATAGATTGAACCCAAATTGGATTTCCCGAGAAGTAGTTTACAGGGATCTTTGTGTTTATGAATTATTCAATATGTAATACATCCATATGCACAGTATGCATTTATACCCGGGCGTGTTTAGCACTCAAGCATAACAGCAAGTTTTCGCCCTGTAGCCAAATGATATTGAAAAGATATGCATAAATACAGACTTCTTTACACAACTTACAGTACTATGCCCCTGACTTCTTTTTTTGGGCAACCATCAACATATTTTTGGATTTGGTATCCATTGCTACAGGGTCGTCTGGTGGAGGTCAAGGCTTATCCTGGTGTCCGTATAGGATATAAAGAAACCATTTGAGGGGCACCCAAACAGGATATACCTCCAGAGAAACACACCTCTTCTTTAGAATTAGAATTAGAATCAGTTTTACAGTTATTTAAGTTATTTAACATTAAATCATCCAGAATAGGTTCTTTGACTTAGTACTTCAGCACCCTGCTGTTGGAACATGCATGTTTTGAAACCCTCAACAGAGTTTTATTGTGAGGCAACATCAGCACTAACCACCAGCATGGCCAGGCTGCCCGGATAACAATCAATGTTAAAGCTGAAAGGACCATATATCTTCGAACTGTCTGCAGGGTCACCGGACCTCACCAAAAACAAACAAATCAAACCAAGTCTCAGGACTGGCCTCCCTCTCGCTCCATCCTCCAAACTCTGGAGGACGGCGATGTGAACAACTGGCCGCTGAAGGCCGTCGATGGAGCATCAACCACAGCTGTGATTGATGGCCTCAGAAAGCTCTGACTTTTAAAGGAGTTTAGAGCACTGCTTGCCTCGAGGGTTTAAATGGAATTTCTTATTATAAATGAGTTGAGTTGTTCTCTTTCTTGTTCCCACCCTGCACAAGAGACATGATTCCGATGACGTATATGGTAACACATCCTGACACCCTGTCACAGAGTGACCCAAAGCTATACAAGCGATGAAATTAAGGAGGAGTCTTCTTGGAATGCAGTGCATGTAATACTGCAGCTCAAGTTCTTCCCCTCTTGTCGCACCCGTAGAGATAAATAAAGCGAGACAAGAGTGTTTTTGTTAACACCACCCACTCTCCATTCACAAAATGGCCGCAGATACACCCAAAGGGGTGGAATCGTATCTGTGTAAACATGCTCATTGTTGAATGAGGGGAGTTGAGTAGTGGGTTTCTGATGCTGTAGGTGTGAATTACGACTTCCGAGTGACAATGCGTTTTTCACTATCTCACTATTACATAACATACATAACGTATAACATCTGTAAGCTGGCTACACTACACTTTTCTGAATTGGCTGGCTAAGCTACTAGCTAGCTAGAAACTCGATGGCCTCCAATGAACGGTGCCATCATGGGCCTCAGATTCTCTTAATCTGCCCTCCTGTAGGGCTGCGCTACACACTGTGCCATGCACTGTGTACACACACACACACACACAGTTTGCACACACAGCTCCCGCATTAGCCGCCTGTGCTCCCCCAACAGCGCAGCCATCTCCGCCTCGCCCCCCCTGTTTATTTCTGACTGTATGTACAGCACAGCGCACGCCCCGCCACAAGGGAGCGGATTACTGTTGCAAACCACAGTCTGAAATTCCAAACAAGAAGAACTTTTACTTTGCCTGCACCACCCCACCACCAACAACAACAACAACACCATCACCACCACCACCAGCAACAACACCACCACCACCACCTCGCCATCGTGCCCAGATTGTTGTATGTGATTTGGGCCGGAGTCTTAGAGGGCCCCCCGTGCCCTGTCCCGGGCCACTTTGTGTGTGTGTGTGTGTGTGTGTGTGTGGCCCTCTGGACTGGATAAGCGGAGGAGCAGCAGGCCATCCAAGGCCTTGCCTTTTTGTTTTCCGACTGAGCCAATTAGAGAGAGAGATAGCATCTGCTGTGAAAGGAGGACAATTGCTTGTTGAGCATGTGTGTGTGTGTGTGTGAGTGTGTGTGTGTTGGAGAGAGAGACAGTGCAATTGCAATTGTTTTGTGCCAAGCCCGCATGCTCAGGCTGAACATTGAGCTGTGTGCACGAGCGTCGTGTGTGTGTGCATGCGCGCTGGACAAATGTTTTCAGCGTGCCACCGCCGGGGAGTTGGCATGCGCGTGTTCAGTGCCGTTCCAAATGCGTGTGGAATTATTAAAAAAGAGTTGTGCATCGAGAGAGAGCGAGAGCGAGGAGCCACAGACAGACGCCGACTGCGACTGGAAAAACAGGGGGTGGTGGCGACGGTGACGGGCTACTCCGGATGGTGGGATTGGAAGCCGCGCGGCCTCAGCTGCTCTGGTTCAGCTGAGGCAACAGACGGCCGGGCAGCAAATCAGTGGTGAGGCGCCGCTAAATTAGAAGAAGACTCGCTGCATTCATTCACGGAGGCACGCTTTCTGGGGGCAAAAGAGAAAGCCACTTGTGTTGAGTGGCAGACTGGCTCCGCTGTGAGTTGGGTGGAACTTTCTCCCTGACTGCACTTTGTGAGCAGTCAGAGTCAGAGAGTCAGGCTTCACAGTCGGTCGCAGAGGAGCGGCACTCCATCTCTCGCCTCTCCATCGGGCCTGTGGGTCATATTCCCCTACCTGCTGTTGTCTCGAATTTAACAGAGTCTGATGTCTCCACTCTTCTGGCAAAAGAGGAAAGAGTCATACATCTGCATCTGTTGGTGTGCGTGGATGTGTGTGTGTCTATGTATGTGTGCTTACACCGATGTGCATGTGCGCATTTCCTCCCTCTTAAACCTGCATGGATATGTGCTTGTTTGTGCCTGTGTGTGTGGTGTGCTTACACCGATGTGCATGTGTGTATTTCCTTCCTCTTAAACCTGTATAGATATGTTCTAGTGTGTGCGAGTGTGTGTGTGTGTGTGTGTGTGTGTGTGTGTGTGTGTGTGTGTGTGTGTGTGTGTGATGCGTGCGCGAGGCAGAGCTAGCTTGCACCTCTGACTTGGCCAGCCAGGCCTCCACCATACTGGCCACAATCTATCATGTATCTACACTATTCATTAAAGCCTCGCCTTGCTGGAGTGCAGTCGCGACGGCAGGGGTCCCTGAATCCCTCGTCAGAAAAGACTGAGCAACCGGGCCCGCCTGCCTAACTCATCTCTGCTTGTCGATCGCTCGCTTATATTCCTTGTGCCTACACAGTCCTCTAACGGCGGCCATTTAGGCGGCATAAATAAAGCAGTGCATCTCAAACATGGCTGGAACCATGAGTGAGGTTTTCTGACTAAAAATGAATTGCTTTCTAATTTTAATAATCTATAATCATGCAGTTTGTATGTAAGAAAATGTCGGCATTTGGCATCAGAAATGCTTGTCTCTGTTTCAGATCAGTGTAACATGAAGACTCTCAAGAAACTTGAGTGCTTCTCAGACAAAGCAAGCTCACACCAGCCCAGTGCGTGTTCGGATGTGACGTGAGTATTTGTCATTCTTTAGGGCATTTCATGAATAGATTCATAGATTAATTATCTGAACTATTTTTGGGGTTTAATGTCAGCTGAATGCAGTACTATGTAATGGGAAGGCAGGGTAATTCCGCCCCGGTATCAGCAATCATCATCGAGTCACTAGCTTGCATCAGCGTTGCGTTGGAAAAAGGTTTATTCAAAATAGAGCTCCTCGCTCCAGCAGCAAACCTTAAATGGGCTTGTTAGTGCACTCTCTGTACTAAATCACACTTAAAAA
This sequence comes from Coryphaenoides rupestris, assembly GCA_002895965.2. Classification (NCBI taxonomy): domain Eukaryota; kingdom Metazoa; phylum Chordata; class Actinopteri; order Gadiformes; family Macrouridae; genus Coryphaenoides; species Coryphaenoides rupestris. Next base: position 140,364 of record PIJE02000299.1, read on the forward strand.
GAGATCTTACTCTTCTATTCCTACCCATTTTATTTTAACACACTACTTGACTGCCTCAGCCCCCACCTCCCCCTCTCCCCACCATCTTGTTTTTTATAGTGTATTTTTATTGTGTGTTTTTACAGTATCGTCGTCTTTGAGTGATCTTATTTTCATACTGCCTTCCTCCATTGGTGGGGGTGGGGGGGGTGAGAGAGGGGGGTCCTGTCTCCTTGACGATTTTCTCCCTGAGCCCCGTGTGACAGACTGTCAGGATGACGGCGGCACCGGGGACACCCCATCTTCCCCTCCCAGCGGCCCACACGCACACACACACACGTGGAGTTGTCGATGTGGCGCGGCCCGTCGGATGTCAGTAGCAAGGGGGCGACATTTCTGGAGTGGCTTCCCGCGTGCGATTTCTCCGGGGTGTGTGCGTTTAAGCACTAACACGCCACCATAGCCCAGCCCTGCCCAGCCCACCAACACCGCCAACACCATCCACCGCCGAACACACTGCTGCACCCATTTGTGTGGGCGCCTGCGAGTGGGCTTGTCTCGTGGTCTCTCTGTCACTTTGCGTTTGCCTTGCTGTGTATCACAGTTGCGAACGGAGCCCCGCGAAGGCAGCCCGAGTTTCTCATTTCATCATTTGGAGGGGGGAGGGCCTATTCCCTCCAGCCTCATGCTTATGGCTCAATACCGGCATCTGGCTTCCTGTTTACCTGGGTTTGATCACACCGTGCTTTAATCAAATCTGACGCGAAGCCATGATTGTCGTTGACAAGGCTCAGTCTGTCTCGAATGGGAACATCTTCTGTTTTTTCGCCAAATGTCTTCACAGCGTGTATCCATATATACAGTATACCGTATAAAACGTTGAGGTTTATCGCCCTCGACGCCATCTGTCTCTTGTCTATACTTATTTTTAGATTCGTCAGAGGTAGTTGATGCGGATCCTGGAGCTAATGAGTGTTTGAGCTGGCGGGTATTACTCAGGTAGAACTGAGACTGACATAAAGACCCCGGAAGCCGGCGCACTAAAGCGCCATTAAGCGAACCATTACGTAGTAATTTAATCCTATAGACTCTCTCTGTTTTTTTTTTTATTCCTCTCCATTTTTTAACACCAGAAAAGCAATTTGCGATGTGTAATTAACAGACTGAATTAATAACATATGTTTCTCCAAATGTGTCCTAATAGAATAACCCGTTCTTATGCCACGCAAGGAAAGCATGGTGTCACTTAAAGCCAGGGACTTAAGGTTTTGCTGCGCTCGTTCAGTTGTTGTCACCCTAGTTTGGCAAAGCAGTGGACTGCAGTGGCTGCTGCAGTGGCAATGCAGAGTGGAGGGTGGCTCAACGCCGGGTGCAGCATTTACCTCTAGCCGTGCAACCGCCTTAGCAAACAGTCACTGCATACGCTTATCACCATCCCACGTATGAAAGGCATACATTTAATCACTACACGCATACAGCTGTAGACTAAGATACAGAGAGTATGTATGACAATGATGTGATTTATAGATATTATAGTCGTCTGTACAATGTGCTATTTCTCACCTGTTGGTCACTATTGCATATCATGTATTGTTTAGTCTCCGGATAATTGGATTGCCAAGGCTTTGTATAATGCCATGCACAGCGTTGAGGTCAGGTGAACAACGTGCCAGGGCAGGTGTAGCACCGGATGAGTGTGTGTGTGTGTGTGTGTGTGTGTGTGTGTGTGTGGAGCCACATAAAGAGGGGAGAGGAAGGGGGTGGGGTGTGGGGGGAGGAGGGGGGTGGACCATGACCTTGGCTAGGCGTTAATAAAGCAGTCGGTCATTTGTTATCTTTGATGACAAAAATGGCCATTATGACTATGCCTGCTCGCTCGGAGGGAAAACCTGATATAGGTCGCGGATGAGTCCTTGAAAGTGATAAACCAATTACATAATGTGGTGTGTGTGTGTGTGTGTGTGCGTGTGCGTGTGCGTGTGTGTGTGTGTGTGATTGTGTGTGCGGTAAGGGGGTTTTGACACAGGAATGTCCCTGCACTGCAGTCTGTCGGTCAGTGGAAATACCCCTGATACCTAATGCTCGGCACTACATGTGCATACACACACACATGCACACACACATGCACACACACACACACGCACACACACACATGCACACACACACACACACACACTCACAAAGACACACAACCACTTTCACACAGGCAAGCACTGTCCTTGTCTTGTCCATGTCCTTCCATGAAAATAATGAAGATTGTATTGACGCGTCTCAAAATAACAATTCACATTGGGCTTGGCTCATTTGTGCCTGTCAACATTACAACGTTGTTTACAAATCTACGTAACACAGTACTGCAAATCGGCCTATAGTTCCTGCATTGATCTGTAACACGAGCCTGTGTAAAGTCTGGTGTTGTTGATATGTTATTAGAGGCATCCAAGGGTGAAAAAACAGTGTTTTGGGGGAGTCAATTATTTTCGCCTGCTTGTTCCATGTGACATGTCGTTAAGCCTAAATTAAAGTTTCGTCGTATACGTCGCTGTACATGTGGTGTTGAAGGGTTGTGAGAATAGCTGTGTGGCGGTCTCATTACCTAACAAGCAATTACAATAATTGCTCTTGTACAGTGAAGGCCTATTTAATTTGTACCATTCCACAAATATACAAACTATATTTTTAGCATTCAACATTTACGTAGTTGCACACAGTTCTTTGTCAAGAGTGCAATTTGAGCTTGGTTCAGACAATGCTAGAAGACGCAGCGAGAACCATTGTTAGCGTGCGGTTATATTAATAGAATACAAGGCTACCTGATCTGTCCTGCACCATCCATCCTGCGCACGCTTGCATCACCCAAGTGTCTCAGGATATTTGCAAGTACTTTGCTCTGTTTATTTGATTGTGGACACAATGTCAAAGTTAAATGTTATCAAAATCTATTTAAGATATATATTCTTCATATTCTGTACTACCACATATACTCTCTATAATTCTGTAATGATTATCTATAAGGCAATACATATATTATAATTAGTGAGTGAGTAAAGACAAGTATTGCTCTGCAGGGGAATGCTTAAGCCTAGCGTCTCGATGTAATGCTTGAGAACACAGGATTACAATACTGATCACTCCATCACTCACTCCTATGTGAAGGCATGCAATCATGACAAGTTGTCAGACCATCTGGGTTACAGAACCTGTATCCTAGGGGCTATTGCAACAAACCTAACTCCTACTGTATATATATAACGGACTCGAGCCTAGAGTACATCTTTTCCCCGATCCTCATCATCACTCCTGTGGCTATTATTGAGTTGATTGTTAAAACCTTCCACGGCAGGGAGACCTTAGTAGCATACCTTCCACATTTCTGCAGCTGTCTGCTCTGCCCACAAGTCTCACAGTGTGAAGAAGAAGAATTGTACGAATGGGAGTCAATGAAGCTATACTGGCATCCACTAAAGGGAACTTGTGACGGTGACATCCAGGTCTGTTGACCGGGGAGGCAGGGTTTTGGGTTTCCTGGTCTTTCCTGGCTGCCTTTCTTTCAAAAACAACCAGTTGGTTTGATGTTGGGGCCTCACCACTTTACTGTCCAATCAAGTCTTTATACTGAGGCCATGAGTTTTGCCACCAAGTCAGCACCATGTTGTGATCCTCTCTCAGGCCTTGAATCTCCACCTCCTCTGTCTCCACTTAACTCAGGGAGTCAGGACCTTGATCATGTTGTTGTGCTGCTTCTAACGTCGCTATGGGGAAGTCCCACGCTCATCACACTTATGGGATGTTCCTCCCAATCAAAAAGCACTCTGATCTCTCAAGTCATTTGCTTTTTGAGTTTGAGTTTGAGTTTTTTTTATTTGCTTTCATTTAATAGAATAGTATAGAATAGAATAGAATACATTTACATTTACATTTAGGGCATTTGTCAGACGCTTTTATCCAAAGCGACTTACAAAGAGTACATTTGTTGAAGGAGAGGCAGCAATATATCACTGTGGTACCTGAAGATAAGAATAGAGCTGTTTTCGAGCATTCCTATTTACGAGACGAATAGAACGAGTTTCATAATTGCCAATTTGCCTGCATAAGTAGCTCGGCAGGCGTGCAATTCTAAGCATGATACAACATCTGAGAACGAACAACAATGCTAAGTGCCATTAATAAGTGTTAAGACATATAAACACGCAGGTTAGTGCTAGGGGGGGGGGGGGGGGTTATGTAGAGTCCAGGTGAACTCTGAACAGGTGGGTCTTGAGTCTCTTGCGGAAGCTGGCGAGCGACTCGGCCGTCCTGACATGAGCCGGGAGCTCATTCCACCACTGCGGAGCCAGAACTGTGAAGAGTTGGGACTTGGAAGAGCGAATAGAATAGAATAGTAGAATTCTGAATTATAGGATTTGAAAGCTACCTACAAACTGGCCGGAAAAAGCTAGTCAATGGGATTGTAATAATAATAATTATAACAATAATAGTAATAATAACAACAATAATATGTTTCCGCTTCAACAAGTATATGGCTTGTTCACGTGATTGAAAGGGGTTTGTCTCGTATTGTTCATCTCCGCCCGACAGGACGTAACACGGCAAAGAGGACAATAAGGACCCAGTAAACACTGGTTTAAGGTTTCTCTTTCCCGCAACTCCGTTTTCTTCTCTCCGCTTTTTTGTATCGATGTTGTAATTTGTGTCGTAAAGCACGGCGCCCGGCCTTTTGTGTGGTCCGTACCCTTGTATCCCGCCATCCCGCAATAAGCTGCGTGTGTTTTGTGGAGGCCAGCGCCGGAAGTCAGTGGAGCGTCTCTCTCCCCCTCCCCCCCCCCTCTCCCCCCCCCCCGCTCTCTCTCTCTCTCTCTCTCTCTCTCTCTCTCCGGTTGCAGTTGGAGGCAGCTCTGCTACATGATGCAGCCGCAGGGCCCTGGGAGGACTCTAATGAAGAGTTATGAGAGGCTGGGAGACTCTTGGCTGGACACAGCGAGAGAGAGGGAGGGAGAAAGAGAGTGTGCGTGAGAGAGAGAGCATAGAAAAATAGAAAAATGAGTGAAGACAGGGAGTTGGGGTTGGGCGTGGAGGCGGGGCGATGTGAGGGAAGGCCAAATGGGGGAGACAAAGAGAGAGAGAGTTGTAAACAGAATGAATGAGTGATGAGATGAGAGGGAGAGCAAAGGAAAGTGTGGCCTCGGCGGTGGGAAGGATAGAGACACGCAACATACTCTTCGAGGGCTTGTACTGTGGGTGCCAAGAGGCCAGGGTCTGCGGCGCGAAAAGCATTTGTTTCACTACAGTCCTACGGTCGTCTTTTAAAGTTATGGTGTTCCCGAGCAAATGCACACGCACGCAAATGTATAAACGGTGCGTACTTGCTCCCTGCTTAGGAGGAGAGATCTGGAGTTCTTTAATTGGCCGATGTGTCATTTTGAAGTGCGGAGCTAAATGTATTTGTCTGCAGTGTTTGCATTTTTCATTTTTCATACTGAACATAAAGGTTTTGCGGGCTTGCCTGCCAGTTGTGCTGCGGTCACAATGGTTGAGATGAGTAATCGGCGGTTCATCGCAGTGGACAAAGTGTTGACATTACTTTTGGCCCCCTGCCGGAACTATGTCCGCAATCCATGAAGCCGGGTTGATCAAATCCAGCCATCTCCTCCAGTGGACTGTTGACATCTGGGTGGTAGACTATGTGCGGTCACTCTATACTCTATATACTTATACCACCACCAGGCTTTGTCACTAAATGCTGATGGACCAGTAACTGTCCAAGTGTGTACATTATTTTTCAATAACGGGACACCTCTACCCTTAAACTATTTTAATGGTCAAGTAGAACGACGACCAGATGTGTCCTTAAGAATGCAAAAAAAACAATAGGCTCAGTAGCCGCGGAAGAATATTTGTATTTCAGCTGATTAAAGTCAATAAAAAACAATAACGTTACAGATGAAACCACTCCGGGGTGTGCCGTTATTGGAAAAATGTAATTATGCGGTGGTAAGCAACCTCGGACGGATCACCCCCCCCGTCGTTCTGCATTATTTTCCGACAACGGGGCGACACCCCGTCGAGGCCAACGCCCGACCTCAGTACACCATGTTGCCATGGAGGAGATACTCACTTCAAAATTGAAATCATTTAAACTTTTATCCGGCGCACTGCCAATGAATAGATTTGTAGTGCAGTCCAAGACTAGAATTTAGTTTTAAGCTGTGGGTTATTTTGTGTGTGTTGTAAGCCCTTAATTTCATGCTTCCCACGAGGCTCTGCAATGGTCCGCGTGACGAGCAAGCTCTTCCTCTGCTCCAGATAAAAACAAAAACAAATGACCCATACCTGCCAACCTGCTTTGTGTATCAACTACACAATTCTTGGTCAACGTACGCAGGTCGCACCCTTTAGCGAGCCGTCCCATAATCCTTTTCCCCACGGGATACACACCTGCGTTATTATGTCAAAAAAATGAGTGCCGTTAAAACAAATGTGCCTTATTATCGTGTTAACTTTGACGGCCCTAATACAAACATACAGTATATTATATTAAAGATTCAGCGAAAGCAACTTAAATCAATCATTTATCTTCCAATTCCCCACCCAAACCATTGTGGCTTAGGCCAAAAATCGTAAGGGGGTCCGTGGGAATCCTCCCCATGCAAGAATTAGTCAATGGTAAACTGATTGAATTTATATAACGCGTTTATCTAGCACCTTACAATATTGCCTCACATTCATTCCGTTCATACACACATTCATACGTCAATGGTGGTGTCAACCATGCAAGGCAACAGCCAGCTGGTCAGGAGCAGTTGGCGTTAGTTGTCTTGTGCAGGGACTCCTCGACACACAGCTAGTTGGAACCGGGGATCGAACTTGCAACCTTCCGTTGCCAGACAACCGCTCTATCTCCTTGTGCGAATTTTCGCACAATTGTTGCACAAAAGAGGACACACGTTTACAATTGAATGCAAAAAAGCTGAACAATTGTATTCATACATTATTTTATTGTTTAAAGGGGGTGGTTTGGAGGCCCTAAGCTATCGCATGCTATAAGCTACTGCTTATAGCATGCCCTCACCCCATTAAACATTGCTTGATCTCCATAATTGATTTTGTAAGATAAGATAGTCCCACATTTGGGAACTTTATAACTCTTTGTGTTGAAATTATTTATGCCATGCTATGTATGTCAAGTCATGCGCACAAAATGGCGGCATTCGGGAACCATCTCTCTCTCGGATCCCAGATATATCCATGTGACAAAAACTGTCGACGTCCCATCATTCTCCCTCCATTGTGCTGAGATCACGTGCACATGCATGAAGGAACATCTCACTCTCTCCGGGATTTCAATCATTCCACTATATGAATAACACAGGGCTCCTTCCACCAATAGGATTTCAGCATGCAGGATGGGGTCGCGCCCTGGGAGGCTGTCTAGGACCGCGTCAAGGCCACGCACGCCGGAGAAACCTTTCTGTCTTGGTCTCCTCGTCATTCTCTCTGGTTTTTAAATGTCAGCCGGCCAGAGAGAGAGAGAGAGAGAGAGAGAGAGAGAGAGAGAGAGAGAGATGGCTACTGGGGAATAGAAAGGCATTCTTAAGATAGGCTACATGGTGACACACTTCTCCTATTGAATTTGATGAGCTATTGAAAAGCCGGCTGACATTTCACAATAATATGCACTATAGCTCCAGAGTTTAGCGCGATGAAACGCTATTCATAAATATGTGATGCCTGGCATTTATTGATGTGTGTTCATTCGTGAGACCTACTTTCAAATAATTTGCACTGCTTATATGTATATATACATATAAATATGTTGTATGATGTGTTCATATATATTACTGACAAAGGTTAAAATGCTATTAAATCCACGTTACGGAGCTCAGGTTGGATGGCAATTCACATTGATTAGCCGTATACATGGTCATATTTTTTTGCACATACATGTGGTTATTTAGTCATACAAAATGACCAAAACATGACTTTAGTTATTGGTCCTCTGTAGAGTGTGTGTGTGTGGTTGGTGGCTGGTTTAATCACAGCCTCACCTGGCCCGGGTTAGAGTCTGGGGTTGTGTGAGGCTGCACACAACTGTGTGGTGGATTGGCTAATCAATGCACCACAGGTTAAACCAGCCATCATCACCACACACACCACTCAAGAGAGCACTAGCATGCTAGCAGTGTACCACCTGCTCTGTCCACGTTCAACTACAAATTCTGCAATAAACCGGTTTTATTCAACATGAGGACCTGTGTCCTGTGGTTTTGGGGGGAGCCCTGTGGTTGGGAAAAGCCACTTTATGTGGCGTGGGGCAAGGTCGTTTGCTTCATCCCCCAGAAAAATACCTACTAAAGGAAAAAAAAAGCTGTGTGCTATTCATGCCTCCATCAGGTGAATATGCAGAGACAGTCAGGTGACTGGCGGGGAAAACCAGTGTGGTTCATGGGGAACAGCATGGTGGGACCGTCCATCATCAAAAACACATGACCGTTGTGTCAACACCTCGCCGTGCCTTTTTATTTCTCTCTCCCTCTCGATGTGTTCAGGAAGAATTTTCCTTTAATGTCCCTAGCAGGGGTGGGGGAGGGGGGGCAGACACTCCCCCCTGAAAGGATAGCAGATTAGCACCATTCTCGTATGGATAATTGTAGCAGCTGTAACGGTGGCGGTGGCGTCCAGCACATCTGAAGTCCTCCTCATTATCATCATCATCACCATCATCTCTGGAGAGCCACTTTGTCTTCGTTTCTGTCTCCTCAGATCCACGCAGCTGGAGAAACAGAACGGGTCCCATTTTTATTCTGTCAGGGGCTCTGGACACTCGCGGTGTCAGTTCGCCTCTGGCACCAATTCCCGGGGCTGATGGGGGAGATACAATCACACAGCTATTGTGCTCGGAGACCTGAGCGAACTCTGGGTGAAGTCCATTACACAATAACTGTCACACGGGTCGGAATAACGACGAAACCACAGGAAGAGAGCTGCTCGCACGCAACGCTTGTTGTGAAGTTGTTTTCCGCGGTGAACTGTCAGATATCAACCCGTAGAGTTGAAGTACTAGCCGTGAATACAGAGGTCGGTCTTCATGTTCACATGTTACTGGGTGTCTCTCCTGGTGTGCTGCAGTAAAAAAATTCTTTGTTTTTGCACCCTTTATTTCACCCCTGCCTCTCTAAAAGGATTGCATTTATATAGCGCTTTTATCCACAGTGCACTAGTCATGTGCCCCTTCCAAACGTGCCCGTTCAAAGCATGCCCCTGCCTGTTTGAAACGCGCCCAATTGAAACGGACCCACTGCGTGGCCACCGATATTGCTGCTGCTTGCAGCTTTTTTGAGAACCACTCACCCAAACTACTTATCACTCGACACTGCACTTTCTTGCGTCCTTGGCAATACACCTGCCAGTCCAGTGCCCGTTCCGTGCCTGTTTGAAACGGAACAATTGCTTGCAGCTTTCTCCAGAACCACTCCGACCCTGCACTTCCACACTTGGGTCCTCAGAAATACAGTGTGAAGTTGATTGTATGAACGGTTGACGATATAATTGAATTACAGTCATACATACATACATACATAGACTTCCTCCATTATAGCTAGTTATAGTGCCTTTGTAAATCTTTGTTGAGTCTGCTCTACAGTGCCGTCTTACCTCTGCAAAAGCGTTTTGTGAAAGGAGACACACTTGACCAAGCTGAATTCACTGAACTTGGTGCTATGGCTAGTGTATATTGGTCAACACGAAAAAGAATCTCAGAGTGCCGATTGGCCACCAACAGTGGCAGTATTCATCTAGCATCACAACCGTAAGCGAAATTGCAACAATTTCCCAGTTTACGGATGTCCTAGTTTCAGCCGTGGTGTAACCAATAAACTTGGCATCGGGGCGTGAGTGAGCGTTTTGTGGCCTTGCCAAACCTTGCTTGTGTGTTCTGCGTTGCTTGCATCGGGTGGGCAACACATATTTGTCGTGGTGAAATGCTGCTGGCTTTCACAACGCAACACACTTGACTGAAACCACTAATGAAGAGGGGGGTGAAAGTGGGGGACGAAAAAAGGGACATGAAGGGACGGAGAAGGAAGGAGGAGGATGGGGGAGGGAAAACTGGCAGGGAGGAGGAGAAGAGATTGATCTCATAGAAGGAAAACATGCGGTGCATTACATTGAGTGGAAGGGGGCAGCAGATGGTGAGAGGTTAGAGAGCAGTGTGTCGTGACCGACGCACAAGTCAGAAAAGGTGGGAGAAGAAGGTGACTCCAGACCTCACAGGAGACGACGTCCTCCTCCTCCTCCTCCTTCTCCTCCTTCTCCTCCTCCTCCTTCTCCTCAGAACTTGGAACAAACACACAGTCTCTCTCTTTGCCTCTTTTCTCTCTCCTCGCCGCCTCCTCCAGTTTTTCTTAGCTTTTTTTTTTTTGCTGAAACCACTTGTCTAAAAAGTGCTTGAACGCTTGGAAGACACACATGCACGCACAAGCACACATGCGTACACACACACACACACACACACACATACACATACACACACATAAAAAGAATGCGCACACACGCACACACACAATCTCCACACACACACACACACACACACAATCACAGGCACAGCCACAAACACTTCATTACCAGCGTGGCAGACAGTACACATGCTTGCCAAGTGATTCTTTTCTCTCTCTCTCTCTGCTCTTCCTCTTCCTCGTCTTCTCTCTTCTCCCTGGCTTTTCAAAAACTTAATTACAACGATAATTTGGTGTTTGTTTGTTTGAGTCATTATTACATTCTGTAAAGCGCCAAGCGGCTAATGAAAACACAGACACAGCAGTTATAGAGGTGGCAGGGCTCATCTTATACCACGCATACACGCACGCGCACGCGCACACACACACACAAACATGCACGCACGCGCGCACACACACAGCTAACAGAAGAGAACGAATCTCTGATGTGCCAAGATGCCAAATAAATAATAGCAATTGCTAAATATGTTGTTTTGTATCGCTTATGGAGAGAGTGACAGAGTGACAAACCATTAGAATGAGGGAAAACATAGTTCAATGCCTGCCTTTCATGCTTGTACTGTCTCTAATTGCACACTATTACAGACAAATTACAAATACAGAAGAAGTAAACACACTACATGAAGACGGTGTGATCCCAGAGAGGGTCAGCAGGCTATAGAGAACCCCTCGTTGTTAATTGTAGCTTTTAGTTTTTAACAGTCTGCAGTTGAGGCTTTTTGGACAATGATCGGCGTAGCTAGTTCTGGGGACACCAGTCATGCGCTGTCTATCAACTGACAGCTAATGCAGTCAATTTAAGACCTTCCATCTCACACACACACACACACACACACACACACACACACACACACACACTACAAAGTTTAGTGGTGAGCCACCACCACCCACTCCAGCCGCCACCTGCTCTGTCTTGTATGTAACCTACACAGTTATCTCATGTCATAGGGGTATTATATAGCACATCTGTCCACTGTTTCTGACATCTGTTTGCCATGATTTTAAATCCGACAGCGGGGCGCACCCTAAAAGAATGGAACCATATACCGACAAGCTAGACAATAAAAGGTTAAATATATTACATGAGGGATTTCTGATGGAACTGCTTTAGTGGATGGCTGGATGGACTGCATACGTAGATCTATAAATCTAGAACCGTACAGAGAAGTGAGTACTGAAATGTGTTCTGTAAATGTAGGCATGTAAAACACCTTCATACGGTAATACATTGATTCATAGAAATATACAAAAATACGAACAAAAAAACAAAGGTTGGCCAAGGTGTGTGTGTGTGTGTGTGTGTGTGTGTGGGGGGGCTAGGCTCCAGTGAGGCTACAGTTGGATAATACATTAGCCAGGACCCCCACACTAGATAAATTGTGAAATTAACATTTTATGAAGTACTCCGTCCCTGGGACCCAGAAGAGCCATTTCACTACGACGATGAAGAACCCCACCCCCTCTCACTGTCCCCACCCCACTCCCCACTCCCCACCCCCAACCCCACTCCTTAGACTCCCGCAAAAATAAAATAAATTATTTTAGTGCAGTTAGACGGCTGTATAAATGTCAGTCGATGCAAAGGAGCGAACTCTATTTAAAAAGTGTGTCGGCAAGATAAATCTGCATATTACAACGTTTTAAATGCACATTTTTTTCCAGGGCTCGTCGTGTGTGTTGCGTGGTAGTGGGTTGTGGTGGTGGTGGTGGTGGTGGTGGTGTTGGCGGTGGTGGTACTGTGTCATCATATCATCAGCCGAGTGAGAACAGGTTCTGTCAGGCTAATAGGCAACCTGATCTGAAGAAGATTAACAAGACATTCAATCAGTCTGGTGGATAAATAACAAAATGTAAGTCTTTTCTTCTTCTTTTACAGTCAATTTTGCAGTAAGTCAGGGCAAAATCAGTACCTTAAAGGGTCTCTATTATACCACCAGGTGTGAGCATGATTAGCCATTACGTGCCCTTTCAAAATTGCCATTGTGACATTGTGACATCACAAGTGGGAGTGTCCACCTCCTTATCAATAAAGGAACACAAACAGAAACCGTTGCAGCATTATCTCATAATCTCCATGCTCTGCTCAGAGAATGGAGATGAACGCTGACTTAAAACAAAACCAAAAAGCAACACACCATCCAAGGCACATATTAAGTGGGCATTTGTAGCCTCCACTCCATCGCCACGGTAACAGGCCACGACTGTTAAGTCAATGGTACACAAAATTAGCAGAAAGCGGTACTCCCACTCCGTGTCAGTTAATTCAGTCATTTGCCGATGCCTTGCTTCGAGGGGGCCCAGGGTTAATGGAAGTAAACATGAGAGGAAAATTGGTGTTTCTTGTTGTTGTTGTTGAAGTTGTTGGGAAGGAAAAGGCTGTTTACTGATGTCAGGCTGTTGCACATCTCGCTGAATACCTTCCCAGAGAGCTTTCAGGCTAGACTTGACAATCTCCTCCATCGAGCATTTTCCGTTCTTTCTCAATGGAAAAAAAATAATAAAATTCTAAAATGGTAAGAAGAGGCATTATATATTATAGTCACATCCACATGGCTCAATTTGTATCCACTGCATGTATTTACCAATACCTTCAGAAGAAATGTAACACACGCACACAAATTCAATGTTTTGTCTTTTAGACAATTGCACGCACATTTGCCTCTTACAACAATCCACACGTTTCTACTGTTTTGTCTCCTTGAGTGTTTGTAATTGTTGTCAAAATGGGTTTGTTTTGATCCTTCGGAATTGTGTCCTTGTGGTTTTTTCCCGTTGGGATTTCCATTGCAATAAGCTCAGCCCATCGGTTAGGTTGTTTAACTCTCCCACTGTATGGCCCACAGTGTGTGTCTTTCCTATCGTACATAGTCAGACACACAGTCACAACAGACAGCATTTGTCTGCATGCATTTTAGCGGACGGCGCACAAATCGCTCAGAACCACAGCGGCAGCAGCAGAAGAACACTGTGGGGTTTTTTTTGTTTCCCAGACGAACCAAGGTAATGGATTCTGCACACTGCAATGCTAGCTGTCTGCTGCATAACACAAAATTATGACAGCAGTGTCCTGTTTATGAGTTCTATCCTCCAGCGAGGGCTGATTCAACAAAGCCAACTGTGGAATTTCCCACACGGCTGTCGCGGTCGGTTACGTATAAAAAAAAAAAGTCCCCTTGATGCAATGGGGACCCGGGCCTGTGTGTGCACCCCGTAGATTTATGGCATGGCAATCGCGTTTTTCTTTTTGTTAATGGCCTCATGTTAACCAATTTGGCCGGCATGCCGTATACATGCTCTGCTTCATATTATCAGTTCTACTGGCTGGCGAATGATGGGCTGTGGCCCTGGACTCAAAAAGGTTTATCTTGTAATATACTTTTTTAATTGGAAGCGTGCGCAGAGAAGCGTGTGCACGCAGACACACACAACCTTGTGCCCATGTGCACATGTTTTTCGTTGCACACACACACACACACACACACACACAGACACACACACATATACACACACTCACAAAGCCATAAAAGTATAAACTGCATTGCAGGTGCAGCAGCGTTGAATAATGGGGTGTGGGAGAAGAGTGTGTACCGTACGGCTGTTAGCCTAAAGACTCCCATGGCGACCGGCCCTCTGGCGCCTCCCACATTTTTCCTCATAGAAACAAATCAGACTGCGGCTAAGCTACGTGACCATAAACAACAATGTACAATAGCTTCATCGGTGGCCCCCCGCTTTGGAAGATTAGTTGTATCCTGACATAAGGTTAGCCATGCACTGGAGAGCACCGATCATTCTTTTGGGAAAGTTATAGGTTACAGGCGCTTTACCTACTTGTTGATGGCCCGACACGGGAACTACACCTGGAGTTATTTCAGGTCACACAAACTCGGTGAAGGAGTGGGTTTCTTGAGAGTTTCTCTCCATCCATTTTACACTCATGCACAACTTCTGCAGCTGGAGCTTTTTGGGCTAAAACCCTTTTAAAACGGACCAAATCAAAAGTGTTGGCCTGGGCTCTCAGTGACGTGTGTAACGTATATGTGTGTGTGTAAATAAATATGTATATTAATATCATATGTGTAAATGGGAGCTTTCATGCACGCCACCAATTCCACGGAAAGGTTTTTGCTGAACAAGCACGGACAACGAGAGAATAAAGTTAAACAACTGACAGACTCCGTAACTTTATACCTTGTGTGTGTGTGTGTGTGTGCGCCGCGTCGTGTGTGGAAGACATTACGTTGATTTTCTGGGGAAAGTGTGAGGCTGTCATGGCAGATGGCTAAAGAACATGTAATAGATTATTAGTGCATGACAGGCGAAAGTCTAGACGGGACTGAACACTGTGAAAACAGAATCAGCCATTCCGGTTCGGCAGAGTGACGTGTGCCTTATCTCTCCGTTGGACCGCCTGTCACACTTTCATTCTCTGTAATATTTTTAGAATGACTTTGAGACGTTCTTCTATTTCATCCTCACTGCGGTGCTGGTTGCCGCAGTGTGAATGGGACGGTACCGACTGTAACCCTGTTCTCTTCCCTTTATCTCGTGGACGTAATACACGGTGGAACGGCAGCTGTACACAACTTTTTCAATTTCAACACATTCTCTGGTTTAGGTTTGATTGAATTTCTGACGAGATTCTTAACCCGCTATTATCGACGAAAACATTTTTGGTTTGGTTTTGTCACACACCATGCAATTTCACGACCCAACGCAACGTGTGTGTGTGTGTGTGTGTGTGTGTGTGTGTGGTGTGTGTGCGTGTGTGTATGTGTGTGTGTGTCTGTGTGTCTGTGGTTGCTGCTCGTCCTCCAAAGTTTGTCAGCCCACAAGCCCTGAAGTTGTTAATCCAGGTGCCATACATCAAGTTCTGTTTTGTTGGGTCTGCATGACTATGTTGGACTGTGTGTGTGTGTGTGTGTGTGTGTGTGTGTGTGTGTGTGTGTGTGTGTGTGTGTGTGTGTGTGTGTGTGTGTGTGTGTGTGTTTGCGTGTGTGGTCACTAGTCCTGCTTGCTTTTACCCATAGACTAAATGAAAATATGGGCATAGCGTCTGTGACGTCAGTCAGCCATTGGTTTGCACATGACTTACGAAGCTTTAGATTTCACTTCATGGTCGGCACCATTGTGAGAGATTTTTTTTGCAACCAGCAGCGGAAACGATCCATATTTGGCACCTTGAGGGCAGGAATAAAATGGCCGCCTTGCAGTATCGCCCAAACTCATTAATATTCAATCCCTAATAACTTTTTAATTAAACTAAACTGTCAAGCAGGACCTCTCAAAATATATAATATGGAGATGAACTATCCACTGAGATCCCAACCGAACGAAGAAAGAAAAATATATTGGCGCTGTATTCACGAGAATGAAATCACAATTTTCCCATTGACTTAGAATGCTGACCGTGACTTTTTGCATCGCACCACCACCACCGCGAGCCACCTACAGGCCGTTAGATGAACTACACCACTGCTACCCTCTTAGGTCGACCATGCTAAACTTGCTGGCGGTCCCACATCGCGCTCGCTTTAAGGCCCTTGGAGCTTTTGAGGCCGTTGCACCCTAATGATGGACTTCTCTGCTATCTCCACCCCTATGGTCCGCTGATTCGGTGGATTATTTAAGAAGGCAGCTAAAGACACTCCTGTTCACTCAGGCATTTGGATAACCTTTATACACCAGATATGTATTTTCTGTGTTTGTGTATTTTGTCTTGTATTGTGTCTTTTTATTGTGTATTTTTATTATGGGTGTGTTTTACTACGTCTTTTTATTGTGTATTTTTTTTATGTGTTTTCAGTTTTGCGCATTATTCACCCTGTACAGCCCTCTGTGACCTATGTCTGTGTAAAGCGCTTTATAAGTACAATGTAAGTACTTTTTTTTACTTACATGGTTGTTGCTTCCTTCCGTCCTCACAAACAGTTTTTACTACCCATTATAATGTGTGTGTAAGTGTGTGTATGTGTGTGTGTGCATGTGCGTGTGTGTGCATGGGTGTGTGTTCATGACTAATATCTGTACAGATATTATGTACACATCTGGACGACCTTGTCAGTGTTAATGTGTTTGTGTGTGTGTGTGTGTGTGTGTGTGTGTGTGTGTGTGTGTGTGTGTGTGTGTGTGTGTGTGTGCGCGTGCCTGCAGGTGCATGTTGCAGCAGAATGTTTGTGTGTGGGTTTGCATGACAATGTGATACTGTGTGTATATTGTGTGTGTGTATGTGTGTGTACCTTCTGTGTGTGTTGTATAACCGGTTGCTAGGCGAAGGATGAGCTAAAGCATTTAAGCAACACACAGGAGGCTTCCCTTCTGCTGAGCTCCTGCTACGTAATCGGAAGTTCAGCAAAGTTCAACGTACAACTCTCAGAGTTTTCACTCACAAAGAGAGCTACACAAAGAGATTCCACCGTGGTTCATTCCTGGTTAAGTAGCCCAGATTAAATTCAGTCGACACAGTCATTAACATCTATTTAGTAATAGTAATAACTAAAAATAAATAAATGCATAAGCAGCAAAACATTCCCTGCAGTCAAGCAGTGATTTGAGAATTTCGGTAAAATAATAAAACTGTTTCAAATGCGACACAATGATAGCATTAATTACCGATTGTGTTGCAGTATTAGTGTGTGTGTGTTTTTTGACAATAACCTAAAAGTGTGATGATGAATGGTATGCCTGTGTCACTGTATTGGGATGGGGGTCACGGGGGTACCAATCTACAACGGCGATCTCTTTCTCTCGTTTTGGAGGGAAAATGTGTGCGGGGGGGGGGCGTCGACGGTGAATCATCTCCACGTCCTGTTTAGACAGTGTTACCGGGCGTTAAATCAATGCTATTCCCACCAATGGCGCTTTAATTACGCTGATGATGTTCCTGCCGTTGTTCGAAATCGACGTAATGGGCAGTTAATGAGTTCCTTATTGTGGAGCTGGCGTGCGTGCTCTGTGTCGCCCGCTCCCGTCCGCGGGGTGGAGGGAGGGAGTGTGGGTCTGTCTGCCAGCAGCAGCAGCAGCAGCAACACTGCTGATTACGGTGCATCCGAGGCCAGCCTCTCACAGGATCTGCTCATCTGCATATCCTCTGCCTCTCTCTCTCTCTCTCTCTCTCTCTCTCTCTCTCTCTCTCTCAATTCAATTTCAATTTAAAGAGCTTATTGGCATGGGGAACGTACATTTACATTGCCAAAGCGAGTGGTAAATAAAAAGTATACTTATAAAGAACTAAATATATACAGTGAAAGTAAAAAATAAAAAATACAATAAATACAATAAATCTCTCTCTTCTCTCTCTCTCATCTCTCCTCTCTCTCTCTCTCTCTCTCTCTCTCTCTCTCTCTCTCTCTCTCTCTCTCTCTCTCTCTCTGTCTCTCTGTTCTCTATGCCCTGATACTCTCTCTCCATTGCTGTCTTTCTCTCTCTCTTTTTTTATGCCATACTACTCTCTCTATCTCTGTCGTTCACACTCTCCGTGAGGTCAGGCTACCTCGCTCTGCTTCATGGACTCCTCTTTCCTCTTCCACTACGCGCCCCCCCCCTCCTCCCCCTCCTCCTCTCCACTCCCCACCCGAGGTGCCAAGGTGATGGATTAAGCCTCAATAAAGTTGTTCATCTTTCAATTAGGCCCAGTGTTGAGGAGTTGCCAGCCATTATGAAGCTGTCGTGGAAAAAAACAAAAAAACACAGGGGTGGGAGTATGGATGGGGGGGGGGGGGGGGGGGGGTTGCTGGAGTATTGGATGGATTTGTGCACATGAGCATGTATGCACACGGGGGGGCACTGAATAACTTTGAAGGGGTGGAGAGACAGAAACGCTGTGAGTGTGTGTGTGTGTGTGAGAGAGAGAGAGAGAGAGAGAGAGAGAGAGAGAGAGGGAAGGAGAGCGAGAGATAGAGAGACTGTGTGTGTGTGCGTGTTTGATGTTTGTAGGTGTGTGTGTGTGAGAGAGAGAGCGATAGAGAGACCCTGTATTTGTTTCTGTGTGCGTGTTTGTGTGTGAGAGAGCGAGAAAGAGGGAGACATAGAGAGACAGTGTGTGTGTGTGTGTGTGTGTGTGTGCGTGCTTGGTGTGTGTAGGTGTGTGTAGGTGTATGTGTGAGAGAGAGAGGGGGAGAAAGATAGAGAGACCCTGTATTTGTTTCTGTGTGCGTGTGTGTGTGTGAGAGAGAGAGAGAGACAGGAACCCTGTATGTGTTTCTGTGTGTGTCCGTGTGTGTGTGTGTGTGTAAGAGAGAGAGAGAGAGACAGGGAGAGAGAGAGGCCGAGGCGAGTGACAAATCAATCCGGGGCAGAGACAAAGAGATTGGTTTTGCGCGTGGAGGCGGGCACCCGGTGCTACTCTAGTGCAGCGGTTGGAGGCGTCGACTCAACTCCCACCATTAAAACACCACTTGACACCGCCGGGCCCAGTCGGCCAGAACACGGCTCCGGTGCCGGTGCCATCTCGCCCACCTGCACTACGTCACCGACCCCCTCTCCCCCACCCCCTCGCTTGATGAGATTTTTCATTTATTATTTTTGCTCCTTTATTGTGGAAACCGTTCCTTATGAATCTGATTAATGGTTATTTTCCTCTCTCTCTCTCTCGCTCTCTCTCGCTCTCTCGCTCGCGTTCGGAGGTGTGTGTAAGTGGAACGGAGTCTGCACGGACTCATTCTGAGTCAGTGCATTCGTGCGTATGCTGGTGAGAGTCACATACAGATAGCTCTGTGTGTGTGTGTGTTGTGTGTGTGTGTGTGTGTGTGTTATTGACTATATACATATTTATGTGTGTGGATCTGGTGCACATTTGCACCTTCTGCCGCCTTTCTCCTGGAATGTAATGCGTCAGGCACACAAACATATTTTCATATATACTACACTATACGTCACTATAAACTTTTTCTCGCCGGCTCTTCAAGGGAATATCATGCACTGCAGGCAGCCGGGGACGCTTTGTAATGAATTTGAATGAGCGTCTCAATTCATTTTCTGTGTTTTATTTATTTTTGCGAGCGTTTGGAGAGTAAATTGAATCGACGGCGGCGATGCGTGCGCTAGTCAGGAGCAATACAGGGAGACCTGCTGTTCTGATTAAGTTCCTGTTCTGGAGCCATTCATTATTGATTTCATTTACCTACTGCACACCACCACCGCCACCCTTTGTATTCCACACCCCACCACCACACCCCTCCATCGCCACCCAATTCTCTGCAGCTTCTTGTATTTACCTTGCTTTTTCATAGCCTTCAAATTCTTCAGATGAAATCTTCTTTCTGAAAGATTATGCTTATGGTTTTACTCACAATCTTACCTTGAGGCTAGCAGGTAAGATTGTGGTCGACCCCTCCCACCCCGGACTTAAACCTTTTGAGTCCCTCAGGACAAGTTGCAGTCCATCAGGACCAAAACTTCACACCACAAGAACAGGTTCTTCCTCACGGCAACTGGCCTCTTTAACAAGACCCGGGACCCCCACTGATCCCCACTGATTTCCACGCCCTATGGACACTATACTACACGTTAGATGAACGTTTGTTTTTTTTTGTTCTATATTATTACTCCCTGTTTAATGTTCAATGTTATGCTCCACTTTCACAAAAACACATTCCTTGCATGTAAAAACTAAGGCAATAAAGCTGATTCTGATTCAGGTGACTGCAAATCTGAAAGATTATGCTTATAGTTTTACTCACTTTACCCGTTGCCTCACCAAACTTCTTGGCTGACTGTGTGCCTCCCAGTGAAACCATTACCAACTGCTGATTTAATATCTTGTGTGTTCACATTATATTGGACGTGTATCCCAGTCAGCAGCTTTGCCACGCCAGCTATTGCACCATCACTGGATGATATTTGGCTGGAGGCCTGTTCTGTTTTCTCCACAAATATTTGTTTGTCACATCACAAATTCAACATTCAGCGCTCAATCGTAGCGGGATGGAAGACCTTATGGAGATGGACATCTCTAAAGTCCATACTTATATAGGGGCTGCACACCGTCCAGATGCACCATGCATGGATTATCGTGGTTCGCACGCATAAGCAAGCATCAATTTGTGGGTCTTGCCATTGGAGATGATAATTGGTGGCCAAGATTTCGAGCATTGTTGGACGTGATAGCTTCTCCTTGGCAGTGGTGTGGGCACTTAAATTGCACCATCATAAATTATAAATAACATGAAGTCATGGTAATGGACCGTCCCTTTACTTCCCCTGCTGTGACAATGACACCAATTCCCTCTAGGTGTGCTCCATATTGTAACGAGTGAAAATATGAAAATACATCTTGGGGCTTCATCTCAAATACTCCAACATTTATACCCTGCACCAATATCCTTTCCTTTACTAACTAACAATAATGCACTGCATCACAAACACCAGGA
Organism: Coryphaenoides rupestris; assembly: GCA_002895965.2. Lineage (NCBI taxonomy): Eukaryota > Metazoa > Chordata > Actinopteri > Gadiformes > Macrouridae > Coryphaenoides > Coryphaenoides rupestris. The sequence continues at coordinate 161,224 of PIJE02000299.1, forward strand.
ATGCTGTTTCACTCCCTCGAAATTGCTTTTCGTTCGTCACCAGTATCAAAGTATCGCCAGTATCAAGGACTTGGATGAGCCGTGCATACTAAAGGCTTTGCTGGGTCTTTTATTGAGACCAGACTCGTGTTAACAAGAGTGGGTTTTAAAGGTTGTGGTCGGCCAGTGTTGCCGTGACTAACTTCCGAACTAACCTTTGCGCCACGTGAGTCAAGAGCCAGCTCATCGTGAATGGAATGCAGCGACAGGTTTCATGGAAAATGCAAAGGCGAAGCTGTTGTTTTAATGATTGTCTGATGTGTTTAACCGGCCGGCTGGCTGGCTTTCTGGCAGAGTGGGTGGCAGGCTGCAGGATGATGAACAGCCTGAGTAGCTGGTTGGTATTTTCCCTGGCTAATTCTCCACTTGGATGGCTCCACGCACACTGACAGCCCCTCCCCCCCCCCACGCTCTGTCTGGCTAGCCATTCATCTTTATGGCGGACTTTTGGCAAACACTTTGATTCACTGTTAAATTTCACATGGTTTAATGTCGTTGCACAATGTCGTGCAACGGTTAAATAGAGAGAAGTGACATCACCATGCTGCACTTGAAAAGCGTTCAAGCGTTTTTTTTTTCTATTTTCTGCAAAATAATGTTATTAGAAATTAGGGTGCTGTCTGTACCACCACCCCCCAACTACCACTACCTCACACGTTAGACACATCGAGTCTGTATACATGTGAGCTCGGCCAAACCCAAACTTTGCGGAGAGCAGAGCACAGCTGCCTGTCAAAACATCTGTGTTCCTGGCTGCGAATGAATGACTATTGATTCAACCATTCGAGCAAGACGCTTTAAGTGTAAGGTCTGGGGGTGGAGTGGAGTCAGAGGCTGAACTTGAAAATTGGTGTTAAGAAAGTTGCGGTCAGGCCCCCTGGATTCTTTCTGCGCCGTGGACGGTGTGTGTTTAAAGTGATGTGAGAGAACGGGCTGACGGGGGAAATTAGGGTGAAAGAATGCAGACCCCGTAAGACGTAGGATGCCACGTGGTGGGAAGGGGTCGGGGCTCCAGGTTGTGCAGCCTGGAGAGTTAAAGGCCTTTCAGACAGGAAGTGCTGTGAGTCTCGCTCGATTTAGTACGCAGCGTAAAGCACTCAAACTCTAGCCTGTAGTGTGGAGAGAGGGCTCACGCGGTTACTAGGCAACCACAAAAAACAGGGATTGTCTAGACTCGAGGACAGACCCAAGTAGCCAATTTTCCACCATATCCATTACTTTGATGGCCGAGCGACGCAAGGGATAATCATCATATTGTTGAGTACCGTGTTAAGGTAATGTGTGTTGGGGGAATACGATAGCCATTGGCCGTGTTTCCGTGACCTGAAAGAGCTCATAGTGTCAAAGCAGGATCCACAACAGCGCATTCGCAGGCCACAGAAGTCCAGGAGTTCAGAAGCCCAGTGGTTCTGGTCTGACTAGCTCCTTACAGATGTTGGAAAACAGGGGCTCTGGGACACACTGGGTTGAAGCTCAAGTTGAACTTCTGGCTACAACCAAAGTTCTACAGAATGAATTGCACTTTTATTGGCGTCTGTTCTTTGAGACACCTGTTGCAATGTGCATGGATCGCATGCCAAAATATAATTTTCATGGTGTGGTGTTCAGTGGCGGTACGATGCCTGTGGTGCATGTGGCCCGGTGATTAAGTGGGACGCCGTCATGCAGGGTAAAAGTGTCTTGTGTGACTTGAGGTTTGAGCAGATTAGATTAGTTTGGAAAATGCTTCCCTGATTCACTAAACGGCTAAACGGCTAAACAGCCCTTCAGACGGACAGTTTGAGTGGGAGAGTGGTTGACTTGTTTGAGCCGGAGCGTAGACCAGAGTGTTCGTCGCGTGGACCACTTGAAATGGGGTAAGACCAGGGTCAGGTCACGCTCGCAGGTCGGGTTGTGAGAAAGTGAGTCTTTCTGGCTTCCTGCTTTGCTCTCGCTCTTACTCTCTTTCTCTATTCACACACACACACACACACACACACACACACACACACACACACACACACACACACACACACACACACACACACACACACACACACACACAGTCTTTCATGTTTGGCCAAATATGTTCCCAGCTCCGGGAAGACATGGAAAGATGAGATTCCGGATGATACGGAGCCTAAGCTGGGACAGCCACAAGAATCCCACAAACCCACAATGGCTGGCTGGACTACAGAGAGAGAGCAAGAGAGAGCAAGAGAGAGAGAGAGAGCGAGAGAGAGAGAGAGAGAGAGAGAGAGAGAGAGAGAGAGAGAGAGAGATTAAGTCGGGTCAAAATGCAAGTGATGGGAATGCGTCATCGTATGTTGATTCTTTGGAGTATGAAGAAAGGCAATTTGCCCCCATGGCCCCCTTCAGAGGAAGGGTGGGACGCATGGATTGTCACACAAGTAATTTACCATCAATAGGTAATAAAGCAGCATATTAAAAAGATCAACCATCCAGAATGAAAGCTCCCCTCACCAGATGTTAACGTCCCAATCTTGAAGACAGTTCATGCGCATACATCTCAGTACAGCAACATGTGTAGTTGGGGAAATGAAATCAAACAAAGAAACAAAATCATATTCCAGGGCTCAAAGCCAAAAGAAACATTAGCCTTACTGAATTTTTCATTAGCTATAATGACTAACCGCGGTAATTCCTTAAGGCCAAACCCCACAAATGCAACAGCTGAAAAGCGTCCTAACATAATGATTGTTGTGGGAGAGACGTATGCCCTAAGTGCATCTGGCCTTGTTTACTGTGTGTGGACAATGACCAATGTTAAAATGACTTGTAATGCATCTATCCCACAAATTATGTCCACACATATTGTATGTACGCAGCCCAATGGAAGTCCCAGTCGATTCCAGTCTTGTGCGCCGTCCACACTGCGACAGAATTCACAAAAGTTTGACTTTCATCTGTGTTTTGACCTCTGTCAACTTTTGTCCGTCTATGATTCTCCACCTCCCCTTCTCATTTGCTCATGCTCTTCTTCGCTTTGTCCCCGCCCCACCCGCCCCACCCTCCACCCGCCCCACTCTCCACCCGCCCCACTCTCCACTCTCCATGGCGGGGGCCACAGTGTTGGTAGAGAGTCTGTAGAGTGTCTGTTCTGGGCGACTCTCTGTTGTCTCGCCAAGCTGACATTACAAGTGCAGACACAGTGCTCAGGGCCAGCATGAGGCTGAGGTCAGTCCAAATATCCAGGCCAGTATGTGAGCAGAGCTTGGCAGGAAGTGAAGGGGGTAGAGAGGAAGTGACTTCAGTGGAGGAAATGGATAAGGGCTGGGTCAATGCCTTCTGAAAGACTTCTGAACGAGATTGACCCTTATGATCTCGGTGGGTTAGGATAAGGTCAAGTTCTGTCCAACATCATTCACATCTTGGTGTTTTTTTTGTCCGATCCCCCCGTGGAACTAAAGAACAACAAGACTTCAAAAGATACATGTAGTGTATGAAAAGTAATTTCTCTAATTAGATAGAACACACCAAAACACAAGGCCTAGTAAGCCTAGTACTGGAGTAACATAGTAAACAATGCATCATAATCAAGACCAACCACACTGGGAGCAGTTTTAATTCAACCAACGGCCGACAAAACTCCATGTCTTCGTCTTATGACAAAACTCAGGCAGTACTTTGTGGTTCAGTTGAACAAAAAAAATGCAGCTGACCAAACATAATCTTCCCCCAAAAGGATTCTTGGAACCACAAGGAATCCTTCTGCTGTTCTATTGTTCAACTGTATAAAAGTAGGGTATTGCACTTTGTGTGTAGAGTCCCATTGGCTCCATTGTAAGTCTCGCTGTCAGGGGTTTGGATCAGTGAATAACAAAAAAGTGCTGACTCGTCACCTGAACTTCCCCAGTGTTGCAGTGAACTTGAGCGGTAGGACACACTGGGAGTTGAATGATTGAGGAAGCGGTGGATTGTGGATGGAGGTAAAAGTGAGGAGCCTTAAAGGTGCTGTAGGCATAGCCACGGGAAGACCTTTTCAACAACGGTTGCTGATAAAAAAGTGCAAGCTATGCGGGTTCTTGAAAATATCCAAACTAGATTTTTGTGAAGGTTTCATTTAACTTGACCGCTTTAACATGAGAAAATGTATCGAAAATGTAACGACAAATTATTATTAAAATAAATAAAAAGTGTTTACAAAAAATAAGTTCACTAAGAGCGAGTATTTGAGTGTAATTTGTTAGAAATGGTAGCCACCCGTCACCTATTAGTGAGTGATGTGCAGTGAGAATATCTGTTCTGGTTGACTGCGCCTGCCTCTGTAGAAGCCAATTTATGTTTTAGAGCGCCCCCGACTCATTTCTGACCAATCAGGGCATCTCTTCTGTGATTGGTTTGGAGAATCCAACTTCAATCACAGATGTCTCTCCCACCCCGGACGTAAAATGTTTGAGTCTCTCCCCTCCGGCGGGAGGTTGCGGTCCATCAGGACCAAAACCTCACGTTGCTCTATTCTGCTCTTTTCTGCTCTCTCTCTGACTCTTACTCTCACAACTCCGAAATGGAATCTTACCTGGAGAACCTACCAGAATCTTAGCTACCTTTTAACTTGTAAGAAATGAACACGGTAGAACAGGCACACAACCTGGCTTTTACCAAATACCCTGTACAACAATGTACCTACAAAGTGGGTACTGTTGAATGGTTAGGTTGTGTGTGTGTGTGTGTGTGTGTGTGTGTGTGTGTGTGTGTGTGTGTGTGTGTGTGTGTGTGTGTGTGTGTGTGTGTGTAGGTGCTCTCAAATGATGAACCAATGAACCTCATCAAATGGCTATTGTTCGCCTGACATATGGTACTTGTGTGCAATAAAAACAACCAACATTGTTACTTTGGTCACTTTTGGAAAGTCCACAATAAGAACATGTACACTGGATTCACTGGATTCTCAACACAGCCTTAACGTTGAGCTCTACAGAATTATTGTTGTAGAATAGAGCTGTACACTCACACACACACACACACACACACACACACACACACACACACACACACACACAGACATATGCACACATCTACACACAACATTACAACTTTTACAGGAAAAACCTCACTTAGCCAAAGTATCCATGGTGCCGTGAAGAGTGGGTAGAGTGCAGAATGAGTCAGTGGACGCTGGCTGGTGTTTATCCTGGAATATACGCAGAGGCTTCAGAGGAACACACACCATGAGTCATCTCTGACAGTAAAGATGGTAATAGCACTCTGAGTCAAATTGCACCACCGTCGGGGGATAGTGTCAGACTTGCAAAACTAGTCGGGGTCGCAGCGGAAATAAGGTGACATTCTGCCATACATGGGTGTAATCAGGGAGCAACCACAAAGGTTTGGGGAATGACAGTAACAGTATGTTTCAAAGTAAAACGCACAAAATGAAAACACCCAAAGACGTACAATAACAGAGATGTTGGACAGTGATGACTTGGGGAGTGGATCCACTGTATTGATAGCTCTTCCTGACTCCGCAGTTCTTCAACCCAAACATCTCCCGCCTTTATTACCCTGGCTGCTGCTTCTACGTTCCACTTTGATGGTCAGATATATGTACATACTGCATATACAAACCGAACCACTTACACCCTTAACTTTTGTGGAGAAATTGTAACGTTGTAAAAAGAACAAGAATCTTGGAGGAGGGACTCGTGTGAAAGGACATGTTTGCTGAAGATGAAGGTTTTACTTGATTGTACTGCATTCCAAAATGGAAAACACAAGCGTAAGAGTCCAAATGTAATTAGAATTGTCTACCGATAGAGGACGCTCCCTCGAAGGAGCTGCAGCCAACGCTTTGGTTGATGGTTGGGACGGTCGATCTTTGAGACTTTCCCCGTAGCTCCCAATAATAATATAAAATGCAAACACAAATGTGTATTTGTTTATTTATATTATTTATTATTATATTATTGTGATATGCGAGGGGGCGTCGTTCAGCGTTGTTCTCTTCCTCTCAATCCTGTTGGGAAAAATGAGCGCAAGTGGAGATGGCGATTCGGCCCTCCGAAAAAGAAAAGATTGTGTACATACAATAAGCAGTGGGGAGAAAAGTATAATTGGGTTAAACCTGTCAGTGGCGATTTGGCTAGAGTCTTCTGTAACCTGTGTCGTCCTATACAAAGCGTCATGTAGGCTGTTACTATGGCAATTTTTTCTTGACAACCCCCGCCCTCCCGTCTCTCCCGTCCCGTTTTCCTGGGATAGAATGTTGACAACCCTAGCCTGATCTGCCAGACGCAGGAGACCATTTCGCAAAGTCTATGTTGCCACAATGCTACGTTCCGTGGTTTGATCTGGTTCTCGACCAGGAAGGAGAGACCGCAGTCGGGATAATGCGGAACAGTCTTTAATTATAAATGAGGCTCGCCCATTGGCTTCATAAGGAACATGTTAATATTGTTTTTAGTCGGCCTCATGTCGGGTCCTGCTGCTCCATCCGTCCCCAGCCTCCTACTGTGGGGACAGTAACCAGGTGTTAATATGATCAGGCTCATTATACTCATCCCTACAGCGGTGTCAATCTCAGGTGTTTTGCAGATCCTCCGATCTCCTTGTTTCACCCGCCGGCGCTAAACCACGCCCCCTCGCATACCACAATTATATATTATTACTGTAATACATTGTGCCCGACCAATGTTTGACCTCAGTTGTTGTATTTTTTTCAGCCTAGCAAAGTGACGTCATGGACAATATTGCTGCATTCGTTCAACACATGCCCGTTGATAGAGAACAGGTAGCAGATAAATTGACATGGAGATAGTTCATTTGCAAAATGAACAGAGCTGAAAGACAGATCTAGGGACAGTGACTCATGGGGACTACCAATGGCACTTCATATGATCTGCTCTTTGTTGTTGAAAAAAAAAATGATTTACTCAAATGATTTGTTCTTGGTTGCATCAAATTCAAATTGACTTCATGTACTGTAATTCAATTAGCCTAAATAAAAGACCAAGTTGGAAATACAGACTGGACTGGGCTCTACGGTAGATCTTGCCTTTCACCAAGGCCGAGGTCAGGGATCTGGGGCTTAAAAAGATTGGTGACCACTGGGTTACAGTATCTTATAGTTGAAGTGCACGGTCACAATGTGGCCCTCTCTATCATCAAAGTTGCCCATCCCTGTTCTACACCAAAGATTGTTATGGCCTAACTGCAGCAATAAGCTCTGTATGCTATGTTGGCCACGCTAGGAGGGCCAGGGAGCCTTTCCTTTCTTGTTGCCTTGATGTGTGAATCACTTCCAGTCAAACCTGGAGGCAACCTCTCCCTTTCCTCCGTGCCATGATTGATGTTAGCGTGTTCCACCATAAAACATTGTGAATCGATCTTCGTTAATGAATCACTAACGGCGTGCTACGGAGAAGCCATGGGCATTGTTCCTGTGTCTCTTCCTGTGTCAATGTGTGCAAATGTATGCTGCGCAACACAGATATTCCTTGTTTGCCAACTAATCAAATAACAGACATATTGCTGCTCCAAAGCGCTTCAAACCGCTGTATAGCGCCAGCACGGTCTGTCTCGGCGCTGCGTGAACACTCGCGTCTTTTCTGAATTCCACAGTTGTGGTCTCACAAAACAGAAGACGCCGCCAACACCGCCGCTCCGCTTAATGAAGCGTTCCACTTGGTGCCTCATTCTCCAGCGCCCCATAGGACTTTAATAAATGGTTTGAGAGCTATATATACGAGGCGAGACAGACAGTGTGCCACATCTATATAATGTTTAGATGGTAGACACTGAAGCGCAGTAATCCTGAGTGGCTGGTTATTACGAGGTTTTGCTTTTTTTGTCCCCCCGCTGCATGAGGGCGGCTTGTGATTGGGTGGATGGGCGACGCCCTACGAGGAGCAGCCGTGATTGGATGTAAGTGGCTCCTGCCGACCGCCGATGCCGCCGCCATTTTCTCTACGGATTCGGGGAACTAATCTAGCCGTGCCACTTTAACGTGAGGAAAAAGAAAACTTCTCCCCCACCGCCACCCATCTCTCTCGCTCTCTCTCTCTCTCTCTCTCTCTCTCTCTCTCTCTCTCTCTCTCTCTCTCTCTGTCTCGCACTTAGAAATACTTTTAATTTGTAAAGCTTAATTGTTTACACATGAAGGTACAAAAAATGGTTCGTCAACCTTCAACGAAATAATTAAAATATTTAGAATTATAATTATTTGAGTCTGACGTTAGTTATTATTAAAACCACTTATTGATGAACAAGATAAAGGCACTCCTAATCATAGAACTATTTGGATCTGTTTTGAGCTTCATATTTTAGACATTATATTAAGAAATTATACAATTGCTACTTTCTACAACATTAGCTCATGTTATTGAATAAGGTTCGACCTATGAGCACATGTTGTCATAATTTTTATTGCATACTTGTATCTGAATATTTATAAATGCTTGATGATCATTAACAAATAAAAATGGAGCTAAATAATTCATTCTTAATGGCTATATGCTACAACCCGAAAATGCCTAATGTGATAGGCAAAATATGGATTTATTATCGTTATTATTATTTATTATTTATTTATTATTTATCATTCATTTATATAACAAATTGCAAATGCTAATTATGTTATGTTATTGTTTGTGTTAATATATAATATCTTTCCAAATAATGCAGTATTCTAGCACTGAAATAGGGAGTCATTTAAGCCTTTGACATGTTGACATTCATTCATTTAAAAAAAGGACAATAGCTAAATAAACAGCAACATGCATTATTGCACTTTCACAATACCAACGCCTGTTTCTTAAAGGCCTTCTCTCAATACTGACAATGAATGAGGATGGACTTGCGGTCTTGCAACAGCGTCCTTGGAGAATGACCTGGGAAGATCAGGTTCAGTTCAGGTTCGGGAGGACGCAGACCACATATCTGTACTTTTGAAACAGATCCTCACTCGTTGTGATCCCCTTGTGTGAGGCAAGACACGAAAAACACAAGGTCACCTCGTGTAACGGCTGCCATCGAGTTGTTTATCAGGAGTGTACAGATAGATGTTTGGTGCACGATGTGCTCCATGCCGGCACTAGTGCTGGTAATGCATTACTAGCGCTAACATAGAGAGAGAGCTGCTATGCCACTCCCGTAGACTGTAATTTGTATTGCTTATATATATATATATATATTTTTTTTATTTCTTTACATACAGGTATATCTTTTTTTACAATTTGGGGAATTTTTTAGAATTTCTATGTTTTTACTTTGTTTAATATTTAATGTTCAATGTTAGGCACCAATTGCACAAAAGCACATTCCTTGTTTGCAAAACCTAAGGCAATAAAGCTGTTTTTGATTTCTAGTTTGGATTCGGATGTGACAAGGAAAAGACTGCATTAGCGTGTGTGTGCACCAGGGGCAGTGTGCTGGACAGTGTAGAATGCGTGGGGTGAAGGGAGCTAAATGCTATAAAGTGAGCGTCTCTGTGTATTTCAGCTATGGGCTATTCGCTACTACTGTGCAAATAACACAATCTATGGCTTATTGTGAATAACCATGATCCATAACCAGCTCCTTCTTAGAGCCGTTGCACTAGCACTGCGGCTTCACACGATGAGTATAGTTGGCAGCTCATGTGGCATATGGACAGCAGTGCTCTCATGAATATGCATGAGGAAATGACCGAAATCGGATAAAATGAGCCTAAATTAACCTCAATTGTTCAAGATGAATGTAATGCCCAAGTGTGTCTTCTTATCCACCGTCAGAAAATGCCCACAATGTCACACTGTCAGTGATCCACGGCATCTCTGGGGTTTGCTCTCTTTTGGTACCATTAGTACCATGGCAGCGATAGCCAAGTTACATTTTATATCTAAGCACTTGGAGAAGCCTGCCTCATATGTGCTTCTTTTACTCGCTTTCGACTGCCAAATGCCCTAAATGTAAAAGTGTTGCTCAAAAATGTATCTTGGTCTTTTATCTGGCAGATTAGAGAGCCTTAGCACATATGGCATTGCAGCTTGGTTTGGTAAACTCTCCGTGCAACTAAAGTCCAAACTGGTCCTATTGATTCAGACTGTATGAAGGATTAGGTAAGCCAGCATCCATCCTTGTAGCAGTCTACGTACAAACAGGCCACCCTAAGGCAAGCCAATAGGATAGTTACTGACCCATCCCATGTTCTACACGCTGAGTATCAGCTGCTGCCGTCAGGGAAGAGGTTCTGAGTCCCTTGTTGCACATGAAATAGATTTCAAAGTAAATGTATCCCTGTGTCAATAAAACCTTTAAATAGCGGGAGGTAAGGAAAGGACAAGGAGAGGATGGACACTGCAAGATCTTGGTTTTTATTAAAGTGGATTTGTGCAGAATGTCGCTTTTATTTACATGTTTGTTTGTATATCGAAAACAGCTTTATTGCCTTAGTTTTTGCAAACAATTAATGTGCTTTTGTGCAATTGGTGCCTAATATTGAACATTGACCATTAAAAATGATAAATAATAAATACATAATAAAATAAATAATTCTAAATATACATATAAAAAAATATATAGGTGCTTTTAAGAACCTTGTTGTATTTATTTATACAGCTTTTAATCTTTTTTATGTGTGGGATGTTTGTCAATATGTTTCATAGTTTATTTTGATGGAGTATTCATACCTATTTTTAACAATCACATTCTGCTTTCCTGATTTTTAAACAAAAGTTATCCTCAAGATTGGTCCACGATCAATGCTGTCCGACACAGCCTGTAAATGCGTAGCCTACAAAAAAACAGCCAGTAAGTTAGCTGTCAACAATGCCTGATCTCATATTAAAACGGGGGTGATTAAGCACGTTTGTGGGGACAGGGACAGTATAACTTAATGACTTCCTGTTTTTACTGCAGTCCTGCGTCCATGGAGGTCCTCCCTCTGGGGCAATCTGTTTGTGTGTGTGTGTGTGTGTGTGTGTGTGTGTGTGTGTGTGTGTGTGTGTGTGTGTGTGTGTGTGTGTGTGTGTGTGTGTGTGTGTGTGTGTGTGTGTGTGTGTGTGTGTGTGTGTCTGTTTAACAGCAGGAGCACTAAAGGAAGGGTTTTGATGTCTTGCGCAAAAAAATATTAAATATAAATTCCTATCGCCATGTTGAAGGCAATGGGATGTCCTCATCACACACACACACACACACACACACACACAGTAAAGTCACCACCGAGGCATTAAACAGAAGCCCTGGTGAGGACTGAGAGGCGTTGTCTGGGCCCTGTTGAGTTTAATGGGGCTGTAATTTTCATAGTTAAAGTGATGGCGATTGTTTAAGTTGGGTGTCCTGTGAGGAGCAATATTACGGGGCTTAGGTTAGAGGTTGGGTTTGAAATATACCATGCTATGCTATGATATACATGAGGACACACGGCTTATGGGGGCTACAATTGTGTGGACACTTTTTTACAAAATCAAACCGCAGCATTAATCATCATTTGCTTGTTCCCAAGTCCTGTCCGTAATCCAATTATTGTTAAGCCCACCGGCTCATTCGCAGGTGACCGAGAATGAGAGGTGCCAAATTGTAACATTTGTCTTCGATAAAACTGTAGCGTTAGCCAGTCGTTGCCTTGAGTTATGGCCGCCTAATGACTTTGTGATGCTAAAAGGGCCCAGGTGTTGCTATTGTTAATGCCTGGTTTTATATCGGCTGTAGTTTGTCCGAGATGTTGAGTTGCCATTATCATGATTAGTTGATTCTGCTCCTCTCCTCTCCTCTCCTCTCTTCCCCTCTCCAGTCCTACCATACTCTCCTCTCTCCCCTCCTCTCCTCTCCTCCCCTCTCCTCTCCTCCTTTCTCCTTTCCTCTCCTTTCCTTCCCTCTCTTTCTCCCCTCCTCTCTCCAGTCCTACCATACTCTCCCCTCTCCTCCCTTCTCCTCTTTCTGCTTTGGCCAGATGGCTGCTCCTTAATCAAACCCCCCCACCTCAGAGAGGTAAACACATTACGCTGCCCTGATTACACTGGCTTGGCAAAGCACACTATGTGTGAGGGGATATATATATATATATATATATATATATATATATATATATATTTATATATATATATTTGTGTTTTTTATTAGTGTCATCTGTTTGTGTGTATGCGCAAAAAAAAGTCTGCAGCAGGGTTTACTTTGTACGCGGTATGTACTGTTACACTTTAATTACATTCCCCAGGATCTAGATGAACAACAACAACAACACACACACACACACACACACAAAAAGGATCACTCAGCACATCGAAAAAACGATCTTTCCCGCAATATCACATTCCCCCGGCTGTTAACGCCCCCCCCCCCCCCCCCTTTTTTTTTGGGCGAACCATCACCATCACATTTGGGGAGAAGCATACAGAGGCCTTCACAATACTACAGTCGTACTACTAGTAGATATTCTAATGAGTTCTTCCCTTGTTGCTGCCTCGGCGAATCATTCCTAAATGCTATCTGTCTATTGATTGATAACCCCTGTGGTGTCACATACAGTATGTCCTCTCTTTTCATGACCACGTGTTGCTAGGCAACTTAGCAGACAACCTGTCACTTTGCCGTCGAAGATTATCCGTCTTTTAGTCGTCTTTTTCCTAAACACATTTTTGTGGCATTTTTGCCGAGGGCGATGGAGAGAGAGACAGGGAGCTGGATAAAGAGAGAGAGAGAGAGAGCTGCCGGTGGTGGGGCTGGTAGTGGTGCTGGTGTGTTGCCCGCAGGCCCGGTTTGACCCCGGGTCAGTACCAGGCGCCGGTGGGCACCCGGCTGTTTGGCCTGTATATGGTAAGACCACTCGCAGGTTGAGTCACTAAGCAGCCCCGAGATGATATTTGGCCCACTATTCCAGTTTAAATGTAAAAAAAAAAAAGGATTTATTTATTTATCTTTGAGCTGCTTGACAAGCAGACTCCATTCCTGTAAAAAAAAAAAGGAAAGAAAAACACAACTCCACCCCCCCCCACCAACAACAACTGTCATGCAGTTCTTACAGATCTGAAGCCCCAGGGGCCTCGTGTCACAGGGCCCCTGTGTGTGTGTGTGTGTGTGTGTGTGTGTGTGTGTGTGTGTGTGTGTGTGTGTGTGTGTGTGTGTGTGTGTGTGTGTGTGTGTGTGTGGTGGTGGTGTTGTGTGTGTGTTGTGTGTCAGAGCTAGAGGCCAGCCTTGCTTGTACTTGGCTTGGCAGCAGCCACAAAGCAGGGCTGGGCCGCTGCAGCGCTAATAAGTCTGGCTACCAAATAGCATTTCAGCCCCTCCCGCATAGACACACACACACAAATACATGGGTACACACACATACACACATGCTTACACACACACACACACACACACACACACACACACACACATGCGCATACACACAGACACACACACGCACACACACATGCCTATACACTCACACACACGCATGCATGCACACACATGCGTACACACACACACACACACACACACACACACGTGTACACACACGTGGCACACACACACACACACACACACACACGTGTACATGCACACAACATGCTGGCGTTCCAATGCCAGTATGACGCTTAATCAGGATATTCTGCAAAAATATATATTAATAAATAAATAAAACATGTGTTGGGATTAGCAGTGTCAAGTGTTCACATGTGTCACTTTGATGTAGCCTGACTTAGGGTTGCTACCCTCAGATTTACGTTGCGCTTCATAACACACACACACACACATACACACGCACACCACACACACACAGCATATGTTCGTTATGCAAGGTAGTGTGCTTGAAGCGGTGGGTTATATCGATGCACATGAGAAGAAAAGAAGCAGATTGCATGTTTTTTTTTCTTGACATGGATATTTGAACAGGTGGCGAAGCATGTCTTTGCCCATTCACTGCAAACGTGGCCGATGCTTCAGATAGAGTTGTGTGCAGTGTAACATGTATTTGCATGCGGATAAAAGCATGGAATTACCAAGAATCACTGTCCATACACAGGACTAGCGTGACAATATTAAGACAATATTTTACCATGATGACTTCTCTCTTCTTCACTGTAGTCATTGACCTTCTATGCTAAAAGACAACATCATCATCATCCTGGCTTTTGATCACTTAAAACGACGCATTAGGATGTTGAACTATCTTTAAAATATTGATGCCGTTCTCAGGTCAGGTTGGGTGCTGGCGGAACGATCGCTATGAAAACGGACGCGTCTCGCGTGAGCACCGCGGGAGTAAATATGCTTACTCCATCGATTAAGTCTCCCATCACTCACCCAACGGTGTGGTCCCCATCCGCCCATATCTTTACCATGCCCTCCCCCCTCCCCCCTCCCTCCTCTCCCTCCCCCCTCCATCCCTCACCTACCCCCCCTCTTCCTCATCTCTGTCAGGGCGGGCTCAGTGGAGTGGTTAAATTGTCCGTGGCGCGTAAACGCTCGTTTATAAAAGCCGACAGTCGTGGCGGTCGTTTGCTGAAATTAATTACCCCCTCGGAGCGGGCGGCGGCGGGGCCCACAGTCAGTTAGTCATGCCTCTGCACCTCGCGGGGGTCCCCTCGGCGGCCCCTACGCCAGACACACACACACAGACACACACACAGACAGACAGGCAGACAGACAAAAGGGTGTCTCTTTGGCAGGGAAGAGACACCGGGGTGCCAGTACCTGCCCACCGATAACATTATGATTCACCACTGAGCAATACAAATAAATATTCCGTATGTTCATTTATTGTGCGTTTATCTTTTTGGAGGGTTGTTGTTGTGTCTGTGTCTGTGGTTTGGCTGTCTGTCCATCGCTCAGTCAACTTGGACGAGCGCTCACCCCAAACCGGTGTTGAAAAGCCATAATAGATGGGTTGGAAAGTGCACACAGTGTCTTGTGATAAGGGCACCAGGGTGCGGTTATGTGGTGTCCCATTCAAGTGTGAATGTATTATGTGACGACGTGTCATTTTTGCCACTGTGGCAAAATGTCCTCGGACAAAAAGTTTTCTTTTAGCAAGTAGGGGAGCAGGATCGGCTTGTGGTTAGGAGGTTGACTCTCAACCAAAAGGTTTGAACCCCTAATATGTACTGTCCACCACCCTGAGCAACGTGCCTCACCTCTACCTGCTCAATAATTACATTTATCGGACGGAAATCAGTATAAGTTGCTTTTGATAAAAGTGTATGCTAGATGAAATATACAAAATCGTATAGCAATGGTATCGTTTGTTAGCGACAACTATAGTATTAACAGCGTTTACACGATTGCCTTTAGTGCTGGACACTGGACACTGGCTGATTTAATTGTTTCTCTCATTTTGTTCGACGTGTCCCTCTGAAGTGAGAGCAAAGGTCGTCGTTCCCTCCGGTTGGAGTCAGAGGTCCATCCATTTGAATGTTGCGGCAGAACGGCGCGCTAACACGATGATAGCTACAGCTACAGCTACAGCGACATGAGAGTAATCACAGCACGCTAGCTGTTCAACTGTAATAACTTTAATAAACCCCTGCTTCACGCAAGACTTTTCTCTGTTATTAATAAAAGCGTCAACCTCTGCCCGCATTTGCATAATTGCGCAAATGAATCCACAGAATTGGTGTTCATTGGCGTATTATTGTAATTTCTTTCGGTTAGAAAATAAACCGATGATTTGCGTTGGAGTGAGTTTGCCGCTCTGAGTTTGGAGGGAGAGAGGAGAGAAGGGTGTGTGTGTGTGTTGGGGGGCGGGTGTGTGTGTGTGTGTGTGTGTGTGTGTGTGTGTGTGTGTGTGTGTGTGTGTTGTGTGTGTGTGTGTGGGGGGGGGGGGGTGAGAGACAGAAGGATGTGGAGGAGAGGGGTTTGCATGGGGCCTACGGTGATTTTTCAGCGTTTTGATTCAGTCATGTAATGAACTGCACTGTGTGAGTAGAGGAGGGGGGTGGGAGGGGATGATGGGGGGGGGGGGGGTGTCGTTGGTGGGCGGGGGAGGGTGCACTAATTCAAACTGATTTTTTTTTTTATATGGCACCGCAGCCCACGTAGATCATTTTGAAGCATGTTTTTCGTGCGGCATAATTTAATACTCCCCTCCTCCGAGCTGTCAGGTGTAGCTGCCTCATCCGCTGTGGCGTCAACAATATTCTTTTTTCGCTCTCTAATTCACTTAGCGCCGGTTCCCTCGGTACACCATATTTCAATAATTCCACCTGATTCATCTTATTGGAAAGTGACCTCATATTCTAACTGACATTGAAGGGGGTGGTGTCTAATACCACGTGTGGCTGTGTGGAATGGCAAAATGTAAATCTACTTTAAATGAGTACAAGAGGATCCACGCGGTCTATCCATGTTAATTAAAATTTCAGTCATGAAACACATTCATCCATCGCTTTCATCATGTGTTCCACCATCTTCCTTGCCGTTTACGATTTGTTTGGTACTCCTAAATCTAAAAGTTGTGTATTTATTTTCCGAAATACCTTGACCATGTCAAAGCCACTGACGAGGTTGCCTCCTGGAACATTCTTGAGAGAGCGGACAATTTCAACTGTGTTTTGTCCTACTTTACCACTCTTAACCACTAAATCAAAACTAAAAACATCAAAACTGCCGGGATGTAAAATGTAGCACACACTCTCGTTTGTGATGTTTGGTAGACCAAACATCACTTTTTTGAAACTGGTTCCGGTTCTTCATGCCCTGGTAAGTTCTGTGGTGCCAAGAATAAAAGCCGTCACGCGGAAGCCAGAAGGTCATTTCTGGTGAATGTTAGGTTTACCGAATGCATGTGCGAAGAACATAACACACCTCCACACTGCGCTGATGCACTGTTGTGTGGTGGGCGGAGGGTATTTCCCAAGAAGTGCATCGCTGTACGGGCTTTCTAAACTAAACTAAACTAAACTAAACTAAACAAAAGCGCGAAAATGTACTTCAACCCGTCATTGGTTTCACAGGTGCAGTTTATCAGCCGACGACTTCATGTCAGCAACACATTACATTGCATTGTAGAGCTGAGATATCATATTCAAGATTCAAGATTCAAGATTTGTTTCTTGCCATATGTAAGGAGTACAATGGAATGCTTACTCCCCATTCGCTCCTGCAGTATTCTTCTAAATAAATTCTGAACAACTCTAGACAATTAGTAATGGTACCTAGAGTACAGTAAAAGTCCAGTTAAAAGTTTTCTTTTGAACCGTATTCTTAGAAACATAAATACTAACTAACAGCTACATACTAACAACTCTGAACAATTCGTAATATAGTATCAGTAAAAAAATAGGTAAAATAAAAGTGTAAAAGTGAAAATAGGTAAAAGTGACAAGTAAAGTAGGAATACTCTGGCTGTTCAAAAAAATCTATCTAAAAATCTTGTATTCTTATCCTCGCATAAAAATGGTAACTAGTAGATAGTAGCAGCAACATGTGATGATATGTTGTATTTCCAATATCTGAGTTGTATTCAGTATATACAGTATATATATATATATATATATCCCTGTCTTGTTGAGTGTACTTTCCCTCGTCTTTCTTCAACTTGAGGGAACGTTGAGATCCGCCTCGGTGTAACTGGGACTATGGTCATCCTGACCTCTTGTTTTCCCAGCTGTAGTCTCGCTCAGATGTTGGCGGAGGGCTGTCGGCCTCATCTCTACTCTGCTCCTTCTTTACGGCCTTTCCGTCCGTCTGGCTGTCCTCTGGTTACTTGTGATTCCTGCTGCACATCTGGCGGGGCGCTAGCAGAGCATTCCTGCCGCCTCCCTTGTCCTGCGCGCTCCACTTGAAGGTTTTGCTTTGAAGACCGCGGGGCCGCAGAGGGGGTCATGAAAACACACAATGCGTGCAGAGTAGAGTCGAACCGCCTTCATGTTAAACTATACACAGCCGTCGTATATACACCCCCTCTTTTATTACTATTATTATTATTATTGTTGTACATCATGTCGCCTTATTGTCTTTTGTTTGCCTCGTCGAGAAGGTTAAACACACCGGAGTGTACGTGGGCGATGACCACGGACAGGACATTACGGTATTGGAACTGTAGTTTAGCATGAACTTTATAGTTTTATTATTTCCCATTTCCCGTTTTAGTGTTAAGCACATAAAAAAACCACCATAAAATCTCACCTAATAGAGCCCTTCAATTGAGTTTCTCTTTGTGCAGCAGAACGGTATGCAAATGTGGCTGTCCATATCCTGCCTATTGCCTAGGGGGAATACATAAATATAGTTTATGGCAAGGTATAATGTGATGTTTCCTCAAATATTATATCAATGGAAATATTTTCCATGAGCGAGTCACTTTACAGGGGCAGGGAACCCAACATTGGGTTTTTAAACTTTTGCTTTAAACGTGGTAATGTGTTTTATATGACTCCTTATTTTTAAGACAATATGTATCTTCGACAAATCCTATAATCCTCCGCCAACCAGTTTGTGAACATTCTCCTCTGCTCCAAACTCAAGTCGCATTCTTTTCGTAGCTTTTTTTCCAACGCACTTGGACGCCACGGCAACGATGTCTACCATCGCCCACCTTCACACTCAATAGTCTGCACAATTTACTGGTTATGGAGAGGCTGTGGGATAGCATTTGCAGGCAGGATTTCAGCGTTGAGGAGTGAAGAGTACCCACACCCTCCTCATCCTCCCCTGCACACACAGATGGGCTGGGGGGGGCGGTGGGGGGGGGGGGGGGGTGTGTGAGGGGGTATTAAACAGTGCTGTAGGGAAATGAAGAAGTGCCTGTTAAATATACATAAACCCCGCAATTAACCGACGCACACATTTACCACCAGTGGCTTTGTCTCTTCATTGGATTAGGTGCAACAGCAGTACACTATGAGATTGAGATTTGAAGAAAAATGTATCATCTGTTCTCATAGGATGAAAATGCAAATGTGTTTGTGAACATTCACGGTTTATTCATAATATGCTGCATCGGCAGGCAATTTTCACGCATATAACTTTACATATTACTGGCATTGGCAAGTTTTTACTTCATTGGTGATGTTGCAGGACCTTTGCTATGGTACAAATTAATGAACACTCCACATCAGAAGGTTGCTATGAAATTGCTCGGCCAGGACGGCTCCCATACAAAAAGAAACAGCGAGAGAAACAAATACACACATCACTTGTGGCCCCATTTTATTTTCGACAGCGATGATGAACACAATACCTCTTTATCATCGAGGTGCGTGCCCATGCAAGCTCGTTCCTCTCGCGGCAGCTTTTGAATCGCCTGCCCTCTCGCCGTCTCCCTCCCTAGCGCGCACGCCCACACACACACACACACACACACATAGCCACGTGCGCAAAATCCCACACAGCTGCATCCAGAGCGGCAAGGTTTTTTCTCTCTCTCTCGGTACTCTTGTGCATGCCCTGTGATGCAGCTTGCGCTTACGTAAGAGCGCTGCTCAGAACTTACATCACAGGCGTTACATCACAGCGTCACTGTGTCAGTGGGTCAGTGTGCCACGCGGCACCCGCCACCGCGCTACAAAACACACCACTCTGTAGTAGCAGCGGTACTACACACAGAGTGGCACCGGCGTACGTGTGTGAGTTAATGACGATGTCTGAGGAAGTGCATTAGCATGTGCGCTAAAAGGTGTGCGCTAATGTCGACCTAATGTGCGTTTCATTGCTCCCGTCAAAGCATGCAAGCTTGTCTAAGTATGCTAAGTCACATGACTACGGATGGAGACTTAGTAGAATGGAATACGAAAGGAAATAGATAACTTGTGGGCGGATAAAGTGTTGATAATGAGTAAAGATTATCGCACATGTAGTCGTAATCTAGCGTGATTAAGTTGTTTTAAGTGCAAAATGTCAAGAGCCTAATTTTCTGATTAACATGCCGCTGTTGCTGTGGAGCACCAGCAGGGGGACCCTGCCACACATTCCACTCATTGTGGTAGTCTCTCTCTCTCTCTCTCTCTCTCTCCTCTCTCTCTCTCTCTCTCTCTCTCTCTCTCTCTCTCTCACTGTCTCTACTGTCTCTTTTCTCTAGCTCTCTTTCACACCCTCTCCTTCCCTTTCTCTCTCTCCCTTTATCCTTTTTCTCTGTGTCCCCTTTACAAACACACATACTTAAAGAGAGAGAGGGAGACAGAGAGAGAGAGAGAGAGAGAGAGAGAGAGAGAGAGAGAGAGAGCGAGAGAGAGCGCGAGAGAGAAGGGCTTGGGAGAGGGCAGGACCAACCACTCCCACAACCTCTATGTTTCCAAGAAATAACTAGAGAGAGAGAGAGGGAGGGAGAGAGGGAGGAGTAGGTGGAGCGTCACTACACGGAAGCCATACCCCTCCGTAGCTCGCTCACTGAGAGAGAGAGAGAGAGAGAGAGAGAGAGAGAGAGAGAGAGAGAGAGAGAGTGGAGCAGACTGCAAACAGCCTCAAACGCACACTATCGCCCCCCCCCCTTCCCTCCCTCCTTTTCCTCTCTCTCTCCCTCTCTCTGTCAGTTACATGCAAAGTCACACACACACACACACACACACACACACATATCCGCACACATATACAAGCACACACACTCACACACAGACACACGCGAACAAACGTAAGCAAGCGCAACACAGACACGGGTGCAGGCGGACGCACACGAAAACACACACACACACACACAGACGCCGCACGCCAGCGCACAGACGCACACACTCGCCTCGCACGCTTTTCCCGCGCACACACGGGGACCGCACAGCCACCGCCGGGCAGCCAAGCAAACCATCAGGGCGACAGCTTAAGACGACCGAAGACGGGATCACCGGAGGAGGAGGAGGAGAAGAAGGAGACGAGACGTGAGGAGGAGGAGGAGGAGGAGGAGGGGGAGAACAAGAGGAGGAGGCACCTTGTGGATCAGAAAGGATTTTGAAGCTCCTTTTTTCTTTTCCTTCCTTTTTTCCCTCGGCGTCTCCCTGTGCGGTGCACTCGAGAGCGCGAACGCAGTGTGTCCGGAATAACGGTTCACACGTCTCGATGCCTTCCAGCGCACACAAGGAGTTGAGTTGACTGTTTGCTTATTTTGCTCTTCTTCTTCTTCTTATTGCATCGCTCTCCATCCTTTTTTTTCAGGGAGCCGCTCTCTCCACGGCAATTTGTTCTTCCAGCCCCTCCGCTATCTTCCGTGATCTCCCTCCAGAGCTTTGAAACAAAAGACCCAAGAGACAGACCAGGAGAGAGCGAGAGAGAGAGAGAGAGAGAGAGAGAGAGTGTGTGTGTGTGTGTGAAAGAGAGCAAGGGAGGGAGAGAGAGAAAGCCAGACGCAGGTTCAGCCCCGGACCACCCTCTTCTCCACCTCCTCCTCCTCCTCCTCCTCCCTGCTTCTCCTCTCTCTGCTCTCCTCACCCGCGCTCCACAGTCGGCATGCAAGTTCGCCACTCGCAGATCCAACGGAGGGCTTCACCGGAGCTGTAAGACAAAAGAAAGAAAGGAAGGAGAAGGAGAGGGAGAAGAAGAGGAAACATATCGGTGTTGGTGGTGTCCGTCCGTCTCGGGATACGGCCGAGTTGTCCGTCCATCCGTCCAGATCTAGTGATCAGGAGGGAATCAATCTCGTGCAAGAGAGAGAGAGACACGGGAGCGCACGGAAGAGGGGAAGAGAGGTCTGGGAGAGACAGAGAGAGCGCAAGAAAGAAAGAATAGGAAGAAAGGAATATTAAAGAGTGTCGGTGGGAGAAGGGACATTGAGGGGCATGCTCCGAGCAGCGTGAGGGAACTGAGTCCGGTTTCGTTTTGTTTTTTCTTCTCTTGGGTGAGCGACAAACCCGCACCCAGCAGCGGGGAACGGCAGGGGGTCCCGTCCATCCTTCTATCAGTTCCTTCCTCCTCCTCCTCTCCCACCGCCCTCCTCCCCCCTCGTTTACCTCACCTCCCCTCCCCTCTCCTCTCCCTTCCCGCCCGTCTCCCGATTCCGCTGTCACTTCCTCCGCTGCATCCCCCTGCTGTCTGTCTGTCCGGATCACCCCCCCTCTCCCCACCCCACCCCACTCCCCTCACTTCTACGATCTCCTTAATCGCCGGCGTCATCTCTCACCGCCCGTTCGTTGCCACCCTTGGATCTCTTCCCTTGCTCAGCTGCTCTTGTCCTGTCACCCCACCCGCCCCCCCACCCAACCTCACCCCACCTGCAAAGAAGAGAGAAAGGGGGTCAACCCACTCCCCCACACCTCCAACCTCCAACCCACACCCTGAGATTATCATATCAGGATAGGATAGATCAGGATATCTGTTCCAAAAATCTCAACCGACGACCGGGAAGGGCCGATTGAGTGATTGCGTGGCCACCACCACTGCGTTTGTCTCTCCTTCCGCCCTATCCATCCTTCTTTCCGTTCCTTCCGTTCCTTCCGTTCCTTCCGTCCTTCGGTCCTTCCGTCCATCCTGTGGGGAGTTTCGCAACCTGAGCAAGAAGTCCGTCCCTTGCTGGAAGTATCGGGCCGGACCTTGCACAGCAGCAGCAGCAGCAGCAGCAGCAGCAGCGGCAGAAGCACAGTGCCTCCTCTTCCTCCTCCTCCTCTTCCTCCTCCTCCTCCTCCTCTCTTGCCAGGGTGTCTCTCACAAGCCGACGTCTTCAGGGACTTTGAGTCGGATTCCAGCTACATGGGCAAGCGCTTGGAGCAGCAGCCAATGTACCCCCAGTACACCTACTACTACCCCCATTATCTCCACACCAAGGTAGGCGGGAATGCCTCTTCTCTCCCCCTCCCCTAGTCAACAAGTAATATATGTGATGAAGATCAGGAATGTATATAGAAGCGTGTGTTTATATATTTTACATATTTCGTCTTGCTGGGCATGGGGTATGGGTATGGGGGCCGCCGTATCCCAGTGGGACCGAAGTGAAGATTAGAAGATTAACCGTGCAATGGGCCATGGCTTCCAGACTTTCCCGTAATTGTGTTATAGCTGTTCCCGCATGGCATATGTTTCCATATCACCATATGGCGCCAAGCCCCAAATTGGCGTTTATTTTTTTTATTTTTATCCGCGTAGTTCCTTTTGTTGAAAATCGTTGAGCGTTGGGGTGTTTCTCTTCTGGGCTTTCGCTCAGCCGGGGCGAGAAAGACCGGGATTTGATTAGTTTGGGGGGGGGGGGGGGGGGGGGTTCCGTATTTTACCATCACAGTTTATAGGCCAGTGTGTCATGTCAATGCAGCGACCGGCAGTGTGCATGAAAAACAATGGGAGGGTTCCATTTCCCTTTACCGCCACCCTCACCCCCACCCTGGGGGACCGAGACACTGGTGTCACTCAGATGGCTTTTCTTTCCCCTGCTTCCCGTGACCCCCCACCCCCCCCCCCCCCCCACCCCATCACCACCACCCCTCCTCCTCCTCCCACCACCACCAGCTCTAAGTTCAAGTGCAGGGCAGTGGGCCCTCCCTTCCTGCAGCTCTTGTTTTCCCCCCTCCCCATTAATCTCTGCTGTCTCTTAACCCCCCCCCCCCCCCCCTCTTCCCCCCAACTTCCCCCCTTCCTCTCCTCCCCCCTCCCCCTCCCCTCTCACCCACTTCCTCCTCCTCCTCTTCCCTTGTCATTTTCAACCCAACACACACACACATGCACACGAGCGCACATAGAATAAAAATGGACACAAATGGAGATCATAGAATGCAAGGAAATTCCTCCCACCCTTCTCATGCACAGGTCCACCAATCAGAGTGTGGTTGGGGGGGGGCGTGATTGATGGGAACCGTATCCTGGGTTGATCTAAAGGCTGAAACAGAAACAGAAACAGAAACAGAAAATCTCACACTCTAATAACCCTTTTTTGCTTCATTTGATCTGATGCGTACCACAAAAAAAAACGTTCTCATGCAATTGTGAAATGCAAACACGAAACCACAATGATGCACCTTCCGTGCACGTGCATCCCTCCCTCCCCCGCGATAAGTATCATGTGGGATGTGTGGACCTGCAGGGACAGACGGAGGTGAAATGGATTAGCAAGGACGGAGTCTGATCGATCGCTCCTGTTGCGTCGTGTCGCCAGAACATCGTCGTCCTCTCGGCCCTAAATGGTTTATTTGTGTTTCTTCCCTGTCCTGCAGAAATGCGGGAGAAGTCGTCCCCAACTTTACTTCAAAATGATGTGTAATCGTCTCTCGTTGTTTATAAGAAGGGAAGAGAAGGAACACAGATATAGAGATAAAGGGGCTGACATTTTTGTTGTCACTCGACAAATTGCTTTGGTGTTGATAAATGTAGTTATGAACTGATTCGCACTAAATATGGTGTGCTTCCCTGGCTAGAAAATGTAGTATCTTGGCGTTGCACACATTTCGAAACACCCTAATTAGGGAACGTTATTTACAATAAGGGGACACCCCCCGGAGTGGTTTATTCGGCTTATACCACATGATTAAATATGAGCTGCTTTCATCTGTAACGCTATTGTGTTTTTATCGACTTTATCAGCTGAAATCAAATTAGTCTTATATATCCATTATATTAGTATATAGTTCTATTTGACTGTTGCTGTTTATGTTGGATTTGTAGCAGATTGATATATATAGCAGAACTGTTGGGCAGGGGTGTTCCGTCGTTACAAAATAATGCACAACCTTGGAATGTTATTGACCAATCAGAATCAAGTATTTAAAAATGATGTAGTATAGCTCAGTCCCTCCAATTAGTAGAATCAAGAATTCAAAGAATTTAAAAGAATTTAAAAAATGATGTACAGTAGTATAGCTGTCTTGTCTTGGGTTTTTTTGGCCTTGCATTGCAAATCCACGTTTTGTTCACACTGGCTGATCGACAAGTTTGACTTAATATTGACTTTCTTTTTTACCTTGTTAGCTCATTTCCCCCCCCGAGATGTATCTGCACAGATTAATATTGATATACGCCACGTGACGCAAAGGAACACACTGCATGCCCAAGTTCTGGTGGTACCCCTTGGTCTGATGAAGCCAAGGGCAGTCAGTGTGATGTGCAAGAGATAATAATATGGTCGCATTGTCTTACCTTCAACCTTAAATGGCAACTTCACTGCTTTTCACCATTATCTCTACGTATCAGCGTTAGGGATGTGTGGAAAATGAGAGTGAAAAACACAGGCAGTTGTCGCCAATGCTCTCTGAACGCTGTCTCTGGGGGAGCTGCTCAGTGCAGATGCAAAAATCGCACCCCCACTCACCATTTGACAGACTTGGCGTCATCCAGAGTTGACGTTATCAAGCAGACAACAGTAGCGAGGATATCTTGCACACATACCACCCACACTGAAAGGATACAAAGCCGTTTGTGGTGGTAAAGTGGCAGTGGTAAAGTTCCCCCCTTTAAGGACAGTATATATATATATATAGATGAATAGAAGGTATGTCCTCTCGTGTTTCCAACGGACCTGCAACAGGCGTCCGGATTAGTCCCTAACTACATTCTCCCTTCAGTCAACCCCTGCCTCCAATCTCCCTCCCCTCCCCTCCCCTCCTCTCCCCTCCTCTGCCTCCATTGTCAAGGTCATATCAAATTGGATCCTACCTTCCTCCCCTTAATGTGTGTGCATGCAAGCGCGCGCATGTGTGTGTGTGTGTGTGTGTGTGTGTGTGTGTGTGTGTGTGTGTGTGCGTACACACATTCGCAAGCGGATAATTCCCGCATGTGTACGCTGGCATCGTGTCCAGATGTCCGTGACTTGACATAAGCCCGTGCATATGCCAGTCTCCGTGTGTGCGCTGCTTCCCCGCGTGTGTGTTTCTGTGTGTGTTTATGCACGAGTGCACCGGTGATTACATTTGGAGGCATTTGTGTGTGTGTGTGTGTGTGTGTGTGTGTGTGTGTGTGTGTGTGTGTGTGTGGACGTCGGCGGTGAGAAGTACAGCATACATGATGCCAGCACCTGCCCAATGTCCAATATGTTGTCGCTTATTCACAATTGACGGTGTGTTTTCGTTGCATCCGAAACCACCGCCACCACCACCACCACCACCAGATGAGTTACCCTGACCTTCTCTCAGAACAGGTTTGCTGTCATTAAACCCCCCCCCCCCCCCCGCGTCCTCTGGGAGCCTGTTTATTTGTTTACCTGAGCGTGGGCGCGGGCGCGTGGGCCTGACTGTACACTTCCTGTGCGGCCGCCCCGCTCTGCCTCAGGACCTGGGGCCCGCTCGATATCCAGCGTTACACGGAACCTTTATACACGTCTTCATCGACGCACCGCCGGCTGGTCGAGAACTCGAGATCTAGTGTTTACAGTAATGCACTTTGACATGCACAATGTTTAATCAGAATCAGAGTCAGGTTTATTGCGTATTGAGTAGTTTTTACAGTAAAAATGTACTTGATGAATTGGTGCATAACATTGAACATCACACAGAAAGTAATTATATAGAAATTCTACAAATAAAATACAAATACAAATATATATAATAAATAAGCTATTAAAAGGTGTAATTTAAAGATGTGATATATGTATACATATATATATATATAGTATATCATTTAGCCTATGTATGTATTCGTGTGTCTGTATGTGTGTGTGTGTGTGTGTGTGTTTCTGTGTGTTTGGTTAAATGAATCCATGCATGGCTGGCGCGCAGAAGTTTCCGTGTTACGTGGTATTAATTGTCTTGTCGTCCTGTTTTCTGCCTTTTGATCTCACGTTAACTTTAGTGATTTCCATTGTCTCCAGTGTGCAGTGTGGCTTTCTATCCAGTCCCTGTGTGTGTGTCTCTCTCTCTCTCTCTCTCTCTCTCCCTCTCTCTCCCTCTCTCTCACATGGATCTTATTGGAGATGTAAATAGCCTCTTATTAATCTTTATTCCAAGGAGTGGACCTTCTCCTCCAATGGAAATCAATTGGTGTGTGTGTGTGGTTTATGTGTGTGTGTGCATGTGTGCGTGCATGCTTGTGTATTTCTATCATTAGCGTATCCATGCTTCCTCTGCTGCCTTACAATTGCACCTTCCCTCCCTCCCCCATCACCATCTCTCTCTCTCTCTCTCTCTCTCTCTCTCTCTCTCTCTCTCTCTCTCTCCCTCTCTCTCTCTCTCTCTCTCTCTCTCTCTCTCTCTCTCTCTCACACACACACACACACACACACACATACGTGGAGCGGACACACCCTTAACAACACACAGGCAGTTGCGAAGCGGCTGACGCTAAGCTAACAATGGTTAGCCGGGTGACGGAGTGTGTGGGTAAATGTGTCACCATTAAACAGGGAATGAGTCGCCCTGCCGCCATAATGGCCTGCAGGGCTAGTTAGTGTACATTAGCTGTGAGTAGCGCGCCGCGGTCACCGCCCTCTCACTGTATGTGTGTCTTGTGTCTCTTAATCACCGCTATAAGTAAAGGTGCCGGTGGTGGCCGCAGTGGTGTGTGTGTGCGTGCGTGTGTGTGTGTTTAAAGAGAGCGCTTGTATCGATACTTTACATCTTTAAAAAGATGGTCATCGTTAAATATTACCGGGTCTGATTTACTTTTTCAGTCACCTCAGGCGTGGGACGGGATTACGTCATGGGTGTTCGTTACATCCCGGCTTACCTCGGCGGAGACGGTGTCCCTGCGATGATGTACGCTCACAGACTTTAAGTAGCAAGAATTGATGCATCGGTTAATGGGAGGAAAGGGCTGAACGCAGAAGAAACTGATCCCGCTGCTGCGGCTGTGTGCAAATATTGAACGTTTAACATTTTGCACATACACCAGAAGAAGAAGAACAGCACATCGGTTCTGCTGTTCTTCCGATGGACTGACGGGAAGAGAAAAAAAAAGATGCTGAAATGAAGCTCTTGTTCCGTCAACAGTTGTGCTACTCTTGTGGAAAGGGTATCACGTTGGGATCTCGTCGGACTGGGAGATGAGATGTTCTTGCGTTCATGTCTCGCACATGCTCAGTAGTGTACTTCCCACTTGGCTGGGGGTGGGGGCGGGTGGGGGGGGTGATCATGCACACTACTTTCTGGCCATCAGTTATGTTTTGATCAAGCATGGAGAATATATTCTGCTTGCTCTTCATTGTCATCACCGAATCTCCCACCGTCTCTCGCCCGTGATTCAAGTGCCGTTAAGGCGGCCCCCGTCCTCCTGGGCACCTGAAACGTATGTATGTGCTGGTGTGTGTGGGTGTGTGTGTGCGGGTGTGCGGGTGTTCAAGTGTAGTCTATTTAACAAGTGAAATCATCCTGTTCCCCCCCACCCCCCCAAGCCCCCCATCCCCCACCCACACACCCCCTCTTTGCCCACTTTGCACATGATGATGATTGACCACACATAGTAGAGAGCCTTTGATGATAATCGCTCACCATCCCCCCCCCCCCACACACACACACACACACCCGAACCCCCCATCTCCATCTCCATCTTCATCTCCATCTCCATCTCCTCACATCAGATGATGAGAGTGCTGGCGGGAGGAGGAGGGTTTGGAGGTGGGCATGGAGGGGGGGGGGGGGGGTAGTGGGGGGAATGTGTCCAGAATGTGTACGCATTCACGCCAAATCGACCGAGCGTTCATTAGCTCGCCGCTGATCAGCGCGGCTAATTCGCTCGCCGGTGGCGGCGCACAAGCGGAATTAATTAGGCTAATGAGGATGAACAGCGTTTCAGGGCGACATCAAAGTGGACCGGCACGGCGCCGCAGAGACGGAGACGACGTCGACGAAGAAGAAGAAGAAGAAGCAGAAGAAGATGGCTAATGTCTTGTTGTTGTGACACGACCAGTAGAGGCGGACACGGCGCGGCTCGGTCGTAATGCGTCGTAAAGACTACAACAGCGCAACGATTTCATGCAAAAAAAATCTTCGTCCTTCTTCTTTACTCCCCCGTCCTTGTGTCCTTGTGTTCTTCCCCTCTTTCTTTCTTTCCTTTTCTTCCCTTTCTTTCCTTCGTCCTTGCCCCGCTCGCTTCCGTCACATTCCGCCTTCGTTACTTTTTGTTTGTTCATTGTTGTGCGTTCGTTCGTTCACCCTCCTCTGGCGTTCGCCGCTCCGCTCGCAACAACAACAACACGGTGGCCATCATAAATCACGGCCATCACCGCGTGCCGTGCATGTGGGTTAAAACAACGCGCATCCTGCATCCTTGCTGTTTTTTTTTTTACTATGCCTATGCATATGTCTATATATACATAGAGAGGAACTGCATCGGAGACAAAAGATCACGTCTAGCTTAGCTCGTGTTGTTGGTTGCTGCTTCTGCGTATTTCTTCTTTGGCATGCCCAGATTCCCCCCCCCCCCCCCCCCCCTCCCAGTGCTTCCCCAAACTGCATCAACTTCTGGCTTTGGCGCCATTATGACGTGCTTGTGTTTTTAAAAGCCCCGGTATGGAAATGATACCCACACTCCCCTCCCCGATAGCATCCCATAAAGGGTGAGAGTAAGCCCTCTAAGTAAATTGCCCTCTCTCTCTCTCTCTCTCTCTCTCTCTCTATCTACTCTCTCGCTCTCTCTCTCCTTAAGCTTCCCTACATTCCCCCCCACACTTACTCTCGCTCTTCCTCCTTCTCTCTCTCTCTTCTCTCTCTCTCTCTCTCTCTCTCTCTCTCTCTCTCTCACTATCTCTACATATAAATATATTTCTCCCACTCACTCTCTCGCTGGCGTTATCTGCAAGAAGGTAAAGCCCTTTCCCCCAAACAACCCGCTCCTGCTGCATTGTGGGCCGTCTCTCTCTCTCTCTCTCTCTCCCGTGTGCTCTCTCCCACGCCATATGTGAGCTTGGGGTATCCCTCTGAAAGACAGTTTTTTGTTGTGGTTTTTTCTGTACTACGTTAAAGGGTTCTCTCTCAACGCCGGCCATATATGTCCCTTTATTATTCTCGAAGGTTGTTCTATTCTGGTCTGCTGGTAGAGTAGCCTGGCACTGAGCGGTGACCGACTAACACTGTACTTTTTTTTTTTTTTTTTTACGAGAGAGAGAGAGAGAGAGAGAGAGAGGGGGGGGAGAGAGAGAGACAGAGAAAGAGAGAAATAGAGAGAGAGAGGGAGAGAGAGAGAATGGGAGAATGAGAGAGAGAGAGGGGGGGGAGAATGAGAGAGAGCGAGAGGGGGAGAATGAGAGAGAGAGAGAATGTATCCAATGCAATGAATGAAATGCACACCAAAAATGGAGGACAGCGAAGGGAAAGAAACGGAGCGAGAAGAGGAGGAGGAGGAGGAGGACGACGACTACGGACACACAGATGGACGGACAGGTCAGGTAAAACGAGACGCTGGGTTGTTGCCTCAGGTCGGGGATGGGAAATGGTATTGCTGCATTTTTAATGGTCCACCACTTTGTAGCGGCCTTCGTCTAATGGGTTCTCCGCCTCTTAAAAGCCAATGTCAGGCCAACTCCCAGTCTCCTCCCAATCTCCTCCACCATCACCACCGCCATCACCACCACCATCACCCCAGACAATGATGCAGATGAAAGTTGCTGAAAGAGGGGGTGGGGGAGTGGGGAGAGGGGGGTTAGACTCAGTGCTTCCTGACAGATTGTCGACCGGTATCTCTGCATGCAATCCCAGTTCAAAGCTGGTGTTTTTTTGTGTTTTTTTCAGGGGAATGTCATGTTGCATGCATGCATTTACTCGTGGCGAGGGGTGTGTGTGTGTGTGTGGGCGAAAAGCAACAATTCTGTGTACTTCAAGGTGTGCAGCTCAAGGTGTGCGTTCCCCCTGTCTGTCTGTCTGCCTGTCTGTCTGATGTGTCTCTCCCCCTGTCTGATTTGTCTGTCTGTCTGTCCTTGTACACTGTGCTGTACAGATGTGTGTGTGTAGCCAAGAAAGTGTGTTGTGCATATGTAAGTCGGTGTGTGTACATTTATGAATGTCTGTTTACAAGTGTGTGTGTGTGTGTTTTGGGTGTATGTGCGCGTGCCCTTTGCGTTTGCATCCTCGACTCTCGCGCACACGTCCGGATGATTCCGTTAGCTCAGCACGAATGCCATTAACAGAACACAGCGGCGGTCAGGTCAATGGGCGAAGTCGTCTCCGGAAGTCATTTTGTCCGCCTTCGCATTTTTGCGTGGCAGGTTTTCAATGTTAGAGGAAAACATTGTTCCGGTTGATTCCTGCTCGGAACCCTTGGCTTCGATACACAGCAGTGCGATGTCTTCGGAATACCAAAGCAGCAATTCTCAAGTCACCACGACTGCAGGGTTTGTGGTGGAAAGG
Source organism: Coryphaenoides rupestris (assembly GCA_002895965.2). NCBI lineage: Eukaryota > Metazoa > Chordata > Actinopteri > Gadiformes > Macrouridae > Coryphaenoides > Coryphaenoides rupestris. The sequence continues at coordinate 192,270 of PIJE02000299.1, forward strand.
TGGAAAATGGTGATCGTGTCCCATAGGAATTTTTCTCCAAGGCTGTGGACCTGGCGAGAATCAAGGCGTTTACAGTTTTTGAAATAAGACATAAATAGACATGGGTCATTGAAAGTGCTTTCATTTGCATATATTTTGTGCAAGATTAGAAATTGAAGTTATTTTGCTATTTCCTTCACAATATATTGTTTTTGCTGTGCAGGCAAGAGACCACGATAGTCTGCCATCACTGTAGCACAGCA
>PIJE02000299.1:197961-217961 GCA_002895965.2 Coryphaenoides rupestris
AAAAAGAATGATCGTTATCTTTCATAAAACAGAAAAAATAACAATTCAAGTTGCGAAGACACCGACACCACGAGGACAGATAGATAAAGAAAAATACAAAATAAAAGGTTGTAAATAAAGGGTGGAGGATGCGGTGGAGCTGACCTCTCCGGCGAGCCGCTCCAACCCCAGCATCATCCTCTCAGCGGAGACTGCCGGCGCACCTGACGCACTGTGACGCACCTGATGCACCTGGCACACCTGACACACCTGGCACACCTGAAACACCTGACACACCTGGCACACCTGGCACACCTGAAACACCTGAAACACCTGACACACCTGGCACACCTGAAACACCTGACACACCTGGCACACCTGAAACACCTGATGCACCTGGCACACCTGAAACACCTGAAACACCTGACACACCTGAAACACCTGAAACACCTGACACACCTGAAACACCTGATGCACCTGGCACACCTGGCACACCTGGCACACCTGAAACACCTGACACACCTGAAACACCTGGCACACCTGAAACACCTGACACCTGGCACACCTGGCACACCTGAAACACCTGACACACCTGGCACACCTGAAACACCTGGCACACCTGGCACACATGAAACATCTGAAACACCTGACACACCTGGCACACCTGAAACACCTGACACACCTGAAACACCTGATGCACCTGGCACACCTGAAACACCTGAAACACCTGACACCTGGCACACCTGACACACCTGGCACACCTGAAACACCTGATGCACCTGGCACACCTGAAACACCTGAAACACCTGGCACACCTGAAACACCTGACACACCTGAAACACCTGATGCACCTGGCACACTTGGCACACCTGAAACACCTGACACACCTGAAACACCTGAAACACCTGGCACACCTGGCACACCTGGCACACCTGGCACACCTGAAACACCTGACACACCTGGCACACCTGACACACCTGGCACACCTGAAACACCTGACACACCTGACACACCTGGCACACCTGGCACACCTGAAACACCTGACACACCTGACACACCTGGCACACCTGAAACACCTGACACACCTGGCACACCTGAAACACCTGAAACACCTGACACACCTGAAACACCTGACACACCTGAAACACCTGAACACCTGGCACACCTGGCACACCTGAAACACCTGAAACACCTGACACACCTGAAACACCTGGCACACCTGGCACACCTGGCACACCTGAAACACCTGACACACCTGACACACCTGGCACACCTGGCACACCTGACACACCTGAAACACCTGACACACCTGACACACCTGGCACACCTGACACACCACATAGAACTAAAACCCAATCAGTTAGACACGGTATGAGTGTTTCCGTCTGTGTGTGTGTTTGTGTGTGTGTGTGTGTGTGCGCGCGTGTGCATGCGTGCACACACAGGGGCCATGATACGAGCGTAATGGATGTTTCATGAAGGCCCGCTGTGCTACTTTTGTAACACACTGCTTTCCTTGATTCACAGAGACACTGTGACACACACACACACAAAGTAGTAGTGTGTGTGTGTGTGTGTGTGTGTGTGTGTGTGTGTGTGTGTGTGAGTGTGTATGCGCCTGAAGTGCTTGTACAGTTGAAATGCCACTGGTGCTGCAAACATGAAAGCTACAAACATCAGCTACACAGTGGAGCTAGCTGGCTTTCAGAGTCCCTTCTTCTGCAGATAGAAAATATAAAAAACATACAAAACGGTGACCTTTGAACCCTGTGGTATCTCTCAAAGACCACACCACGTACCTTTAAAAGCATCCGTCTGACCACACCACATGAGACATCCGAAAGTGTGGCAGGGAAATAAGATGAACAAACTGAAGGGGTCCAGTCACTAATTCTTCACTGGAGCTCTTGATGTGCGATGTGCTTTTGGTTTGGGAGCAGCCTGTGTTCTGCGATGTTGTGCTGCCCCGCCTGCAGTAGGCTGTGATCCCACTGGAGTTTGAGATCTGACAAAGGAGTTTGCCAGTTTTGCACAAGCTGCATGTGGAACGCTCTACATATTTTATTGACCCCAGCCCCCGGAATGAATGATTAACAACCGCGGAAGTGTGTGTCTGTGTGTGTGTGTGTGTGTGGCATGCATGCGTGTAAGAATATACTGTATTGGTCTGGAGAGGTCATACTGTTTGGTACAATCCGGTTGGAACGCACAAGCACTTGTGAAAATGTGCATTGGTGAGTGAGTGTGTGGGTGTGTGTGTGCACGTGCGCGCCTGTGTGTGTGTGTATCTCATTGTGCATTTGCATTTCCCTTCCCCATCGCTCCAGTCACACAGAGAACACACAATTTAATGTTTAAAGATGCTCTTGGCTGCCGGGCATCCCTGAACTGCTCCCAATCTGACCTATGACTCAGGTACTGACTCAGTCCCACGTTAACACGGCCGGGCTGCGCTCTGTCATCCACGTGCTCTTCTCTAGTCTAGTTTCATTATGCTGCGCTATTCCCGTTGATTACACACACAACGTTTGTATTACTTTGCATCCACAAGGGGTGGATGTTTTAAATACTCCATGGATTTAAGTAATCCATAATATTCTCTTCGGTCTAGATACTTTATGGGGCCTTGCATCCTCAGTGCTCAAGACATGAGTTATTAAAAGTTATTGCAGTGAACAAATCACGGTGCAAGTTATGCATTTTGGCGTGGAAAGTGATCAATCACGCCAAGCCCCCATTTTGACAGGGGTTAGCAGGTTTTACCAACCTTATTAAATCCTGTCCTATTCCTATGACTCGGGACTTTTTAATTTTCCATTAACCGTCTCAGTGTACTTCAGAATTAACTGTGTCATATCTGTGGCCCACATATTAATATTTGCATTGCTTTTATTAAGTGGGATCCAAAGCTATTGCATTTGTGGTCTTATGCTTATTAGGAGCTTAAGTAGTCATCGTGGTGGTAGTGTATCTAATATAGTGTATTATATTGAAGATGATGATGCTGAGGAGGAGATAAAGGACTATCTATTTGTTCGGTAAAAGACAACAAAAAAGTTGGGGTTTTTTTTCAATCAAACCCAACTACAACTTTTTATTCATTGAAGGTATTCCAACAAAGGTCACATTTTGCGTTGTTGCACCTGCGCTTTAAATCCACGGCTTCCTTTGACAAGGGAACCTGGAGGCGTGAGGCCTACCCAATATTGATTTCCTTTTTTCTGAACGTGGAGAGAATCAAAAGAGTGAGGCAGCTTCTTGTGAAACTAAAGATCACCTTGAACAGGGTGGTGCTGTCCAAGGGTCTTCCAGCCACCTGCAGTCCAATGTTTGTTTGTTTGTTTGTTTGTTTCATGGTTTGTTGTCTTGTGGATGTTGTATTTTTATTGATGCCCTTTATTGACAATGGAAGCGTACACTGTGGAAAGGTAAGCGTTCCTTTTCGCCGTTTCCGTCGGGGAGTGTTGTGCGGGAAAACAGATCGAACGTTTCCTGCCACTGAGAGTGAAAAGAATCTTGCGTCTTAAGTCCAATAAATCCTTCACACTAAATCTGACTACTGATTCAATAAAAGTGAATCCGACAGCTAGTGAATCCACCTGAGTTACCTGAGAAATACTTGTATATGCCTCATGTAGACAAAAGTGGATGCCGCATATATATATAAAAAGAATGATCGTTATCTTTCATAAAACAGAAAAAATAACAATTCAAGTTGCGAAGACACCGACACCACGAGGACAGATAGATAAAGAAAAATACAAAATAAAAGGTTGTAAATAAAGGGTGGAGGATGCGGTGGAGCTGACCTCTCCGGCGAGCCGCTCCAACCCCAGCATCATCCTCTCAGCGGAGACTGCCGGCGCACCTGACGCACTGTGACGCACCTGATGCACCTGGCACACCTGAAACACCTGACACACCTGAAACACCTGGCACACCTGAAACACCTGACACACCTAGCACACCTGACACACCTGGCACACCTGAAACACCTGACACACCTGGCACACCTGGCACACCTGAAACACCTGACACACCTAGCACACCTGACACACCTGGCACACCTGACACACCTGGCACACCTGAAACACCTGACACACCTGGCACACCTGAAACACCTGGCACACCTGGCACACCTGAAACACCTGACACACCTGAAACACCTGGCACACCTGGCACACCTGATGCACCTGGCACACCTGATGCACCTGGCACACCTGAAACACCTGACACACCTGGCACACCTGAAACACCTGGCACACCTGAAACACCTGACACACCTGACACACCTGAAACACCTGGCACACCTGACACACCTGGCACACCTGAAACACCTGACACACCTGACACACCTGAAACACCTGACACACCTGACACACCTGGCACACCTGAAACACCTGGCACACCTGAAACACCTGACACACCTGACACACCTGGCACACCTGAAACACCTGACACACCTGGCACACCTGAAACACCTGGCACACCTGAAACACCTGACACACCTGACACACCTGAAACACCTGACACACCTGAAACACCTGACACACCTGACACACCTGACACACCTGGCACACCTGAAACACCTGGCACACCTGAAACACCTGAAACACCTGAAACACCTGGCACACCTGAAACACCTGACACACCTGAACACCTGAAACACCTGGCACACCTGAAACACCTGACACACCTGACACACCTGAAACACCTGACACACCTGAAACACCTGAAACACCTGGCACACCTGAAACACCTGGCACACCTGACACATCTGGCACACCTGGCACACTTGAAACACCTGAAACACTTGGCACACCTGAAACACCTGAAACACCTGACGCACTGTGATGCACCTGAAACACCTGGCACTCTTGAAACACCTGACACACCACATAGAACTAAAACCCAATCAGGTAGACACGGTATGAGCCCCCTTCCGTCTGTGTGTGTGTTTGTGCGTGTGTGTGTGTGCACGCGTGTGCATGCGTGCACACAGGGGCCGTGATACGAGCGTAATGGATGTTTCATGGAGGCCCGCTGTGCTACTTTTGTAACACACTGCTTTCCTTGATTCACAGAGACACTGTGACACACACACACACAAAGTAGTAGAGACACACACACACACCTAAAGTAGTAGACACACACCCACACATACCCGCAGCGGTAGACACATGATGGTATAGCCACACAGTAGTAGACACACACACACACACACACACACACACACACACAGTGGTAGACACAAGAGAGCTGCTAAACAAAGAGGCAGAGCAGGGTGACACACAGGTACACACACACTCACACACTAGGTCTCTGCCAGCTAGTTATGGTGGCTGACTGGGGTACTACAACACTACTTACACGATACTTAGCGATCGGTAGCGCGCACCGAAGGTCTGAGGCTAAGCTGTCTGGCAGCCATACAGGGCTTGTCATTGATGAACTTCACGCTACGAACGGGCGGCTCCGAGCGCTGATCAGACGTTCTGCAAGCCGCCGAAATGTAGGGCAGACATCGCTGGCGTGCCGTTGCCAGTTAGCTTAATGCCGTGCACGGTGTGCAGGGTTTAATTGACATTCAGGGAACTCCCACTGTGTGATCCTGGTACCACACGTGCATACACACTCATGCACTCACATGCATGCACACCACACACACACACACACACACACACACACTCACACACATACACACACACATAAGTGCTTGCACACACACACACACTCACACACATACACTCACACATGCACACACACACATATGCATGCACACACACACATGCACAACACATACACACGCGGTGTGTGGCGGGGGAGGAAGGCACGATCGAGCCTCAGCCAGGTGGTGGGATGGTTTATATGAGCCGGAGGAGGCGTCAATTGGGTTTTACATCAACACAGGGGACGCCATGTTGGGGTGAAAAGGTCAAACGTGACAAACGGTGGGATAACGGGGGAGAGACACAGCGGTTAGGGGAGGGAGAGGTGAGGAGAGAGCCCACAGAGAAAAGCTGGCAAATTGAACAAAAAAAACGACACAATAGGCTACGACTTATGATGTCATGTGTAGTGTAAATATATATACAGTTATATATAATATATATATATGGTATATATATTTGCCATCTGGGATCATTTTTCTGGGCATAACATTTCAACAGGGTACAGTGGGTACAATATAGTCACTGTGACTGGTGGGATGTTCTGTCAGAAGAGACACAATCATTCCTGAGGGTAAAGTGTGGTAATTGCAGGCAGCGTTATATTGGGGTTCATGGGGAGGGTGGGTGGGGACGTGTGGGAGAAGTTTGGCCGGTTTGACGAGCACCCACGCCGGCAAACTCTGCGGCGATCGAATGCTCATCGCCCCGCTTTTCCGTTTGTTCACAAACCTGCCGTTTTGCAATGTCGGTCAGGGGGCTTTTAGGGCCAATTAACTTGAAGGACTGCTTGTGGTGTGATGATGCTCCTTCTGGAATTTAGCACGATTCTGCCTTTAATAAGGACGGCCAGTCAGGGGTGACGGATCACTGGGCTCATATGGTTGATAACGGACGGTCTCTCTGTGTACAGTACAGTAGGGAATGTCTGGTGTCAGAGTCTCTGCATTGGACTGGTCTCTCTGTGTACAGTACAGTAGGGAATGTCTGGTGTCAGAGTCTTTGTGTTGGACTGGTCTCTCTTAACAGTGCAGTAGGGAATGTCTGGTGTCAGAGTCTCTGCATTGGACTGGTCTCTCTCTGTGTACAGTACAGTAGGGAATGTCTGGTGTCAGAGTCTTTGTGTTGGACTGGTCTCTCTCTGTGTACAGTACAGTAGGGAATGTCTGGTGTCAGAGTCTTTGTGTTGGACTGGTCTCTCTCTGTGTACAGTACAGTAGGGAATGTCTGGTGTCAGAGTCTCTGCATTGGACTGGTCTCTCTCTGTGTACAGTACAGTAGGGAATGTCTGGTGTCAGAGTCTCTGCATTGGACTGGTCTCTCTCTGTGTACAGTACAGTAGGGAATGTCTGGTGTCAGAGTCTTTGTGTTGGACTGGTCTCTCTTAACAGTGCAGTAGGGAATGTCTGGTGTCAGAGTCTCTGTGTTGGACTCTCTGGTCTCTCTGGTCTCCCTAAACAGAGCCACAAGCTGTTGGTCGCAGCCTGCCAACCCAACTCAGTCTCCCAGGCATGGATATACGTCACGTCACAATGGTTCATGCGTGTGTGTGTGTGTGTGTGTGTGTGTGTGTGTGTGTGTGTGTGTGTGTGTGTGTGTGTGTGTGTGTGTGTGTCCATGTGCTTGTGCGTCACTGTGTCTATGTGCGTGTGTGAATGTTCTCGTTTATGTTATTTATGTTTTATCTTGAATCTTGAATGTGTCTGTGTGTATGTGCATGCTTGTGTGTGTGTGTGTGTGTGTGTGGTGTGTGTGTGTGTTTGTGTGTATGCGTGCCTGTGTGTGTGTGTGTGTTAATGTTTGCGACTACGAGGGTAAGAGTTTGAGCACCCGTCTGTGTACATAATGCATCACCGTAGCCAAACCACGATCTCAGAGATTATCGGGACGGCAGGGGGTTGGGGGGATGGGGGGTGGGTGGGGGGGGGGGAGAGAAAGGAACAGAGAGGGGGAGGAAGTGAAGCTGGGTGGGCGGACTGTCGACTCTGGGGGTGAGGGCGGGACTCCTCTGTCAGGACACACTTGTACAATTACAGAGCTGCTTGCTATAGTTTATATTCACTGCCACACTCTACCTGTGCACACACACACACACACACACACACACACACTCACACACACACACACACACATACACACACTCGGGCTGACTGTGTACAACGCTATCTCCGTCTCTCTCTCTAACTCTCCCACTCACACTCACACTCTATCTCCCTCTCCCTCGGTATCTCCCTCACTCACTCGAGTCCTATTCAACTTTCAAGGAAAGGTAATCCCTCTTGTAGCTAATATGCTGTGACATTTCACGCTACAATAGGATTTCGGAGACACATGTATTCCATTCTCATGGTGCCAGGGTCCGGTGTTGGCGTTGGTGTTGGTGTTGGGACTATGGCTCCAAACTGGACTCGTTTCTGTTTATTTTCCTGCGTGTTTGTTAGCAATATTATTATTATTATTTTCTGCTATCTCTCTCCGAAAATGTCATTCTCGAGGTGAAATCAATTCCTCGATGATCCGTCTGGCTTGTGTCACGGCGGAGCCTGCTCTGCTGAGTCTATTGGCATTGTGTTCGAGCACGCCGTCGCTCTACAAGTAAAGAGACCGACGTTACGTGACTATTAAAACTGTGGCTAATTCATGCGAGGAGCTCCAGGAGGGAACGGCAGTGAGAGTGATGCTAGCAAACGGCGGCTTAAATCAGGGACGTCATGCATTTTTGGCCCGCATTTGAAGTCATTTACATTTGCTGTTTCAGACTTAAACCCAAGGTTATTTTTTGTCATCGCTCGTGTTGGGATTAATTTTCTTTCGGAAAAGAGAAAAATCCTTGGCTAGTTATTAAATATGTAGTGTGTGGATGTTGTGTTCCAGAGCCGCTCGGAGTCACACCGGTTCCTCGCAAATCCAACTCCCAGAGTTCTTCTGGGAAGTCGCGGGAACGCACGCTCGTCAAAGACTCGATGTTTGGCGAGTGGAACCGCAAGATCGATGAATGAAATAATCCAAGTCATGCAAACACACACACCACACCACACCCACCAACCAACCACCACCACACGCACACATAACTCTGGGTGGACCGTTCCGGGAAGAAAAATAAACTTTATTTAAGCAGCACAGCGAGCTCAGGGATAAGGGTTGGACGTTGTTTTGGTTCTGCTTACAGTGTCGTTGGAGATGGCTGGCAAGCGCTCCTTGCAATAGACCCGGTCTAAGATGGGAAGGCAAGGCCCGGAGTCTAATGCCAGCTGCGGTGTGAAGTGTGTTGGCAAGTGTCCGTCCTTCTATGGCTGCCCGGTTTGCTTTCGTACCTTGGAGGGAGACCCCTCACCACCGCCACCGCCTCTGCCCACCCCACACTGAAGCCAATCTAGCTGGGGAACAGCTGCTAAGAGCCTCCCCGAGGTGTGTGTGTGTGTGTGTGTGTTACAGGAGCTGACATGTTGGAATTATTTTCATGCTTTTGCAATATGGTGTGCATCTGTGTGTCTGCGACTTTGTGTCTCTATGTGTGTGTGTGTGAGTTTCTGGGTGTGTCGCTGTCTGTGTGCATGTGTGAGGGTCTCGGGGTGTGTGTGTGTGTGTCTGTGAGAGTCTGGGTGTGTGCATGCATGTGTGTTTCTGGGTGTGTATGAAGGTCTGGGTGTGTCTGTGTGAGTGTGTCTGAGTGTGTGTATGTGTGTGTGAGCATCTGTGTGTCTGCATGTGTGTGTCTGGGTGTGTATGAAGGTCTGTGTGTGTGTGTGTGCGCGTGTGTGTGTGTGTGTGTGTGTTTTGAGGATTAAGCCTCAGCACCAATTAAACCCCACCGTCGCTTTTAGAGCATAAATTATTAACAGCAGAAGTGACCTATCTGGCCGACTTATTTCCTTCCTTCCTCTCCTCTAGTATCACCCCACCCCCTCCATCACCACCACCCCTCCCCCTCCTCCTCCTCTCCATCCGTTCCTTTATTTAACAACTCCCTTCCTTTCCCTGCCCCTTCCTTCCTTCTCTCTCTCGCTCTCTCTCTCTCTCTCTCTCTAGTTCCCTCTCCCTCTCTCGCGCTCTCTCTCTGTTGTTCTCTCTCACACTCTATCTCGTTCCCGCCTCTTTTTGCCTCCTTCTGCCCTTACTTAACCCCCCCCCCACCACCACACACACACACACACACACACACACACACACACACACACACACACACACACACACACACACACACACACACACACACACACACACACACACACACACACACACACACACACACACTACTTAAGATGCCTACTATAGCTATTATTTTGTATTGTTTTTTATAAACAGCCAGTGCTGCGTTGTACAGTGGACAGGGGTGGAGGGGGGGTATCTCCGGTGTGTAAATGTGGTAATCTTCACTGCTTCTCTCTCTCTCTCTCTCTGCCTGGCTGTGAGGTTCTGGCTGTGGACGCCGTGGTTCTTGTGGTTTGCCGCTCGCTGGAAATGTTGCCATAGTATTGGTACCCCCGGGTCACAGCTTGGCCTGATTGTTAGTATACATGACTGCATCCACCCTCTCTCCCTCTGTCTCTCTCCTCCCGCTCTCCCTCTCCCTCTCTCCCTCTCTCTCTCTCTCTCTCTTCCTCTCTTTCCTCTCTCCATCGCTCAATTGTATTGTCTTTCTCTAGATCTCTCTTTTCTTTTCTCTCTCTCTCGTGCGCTCTCTTGCTCTCACGCTACCCCATTTCTCTATGGCTCTCTCCCTCTCTCTCTACCTCTCTCTCTATGTGTGTCTCTCTCTCTCTACCCCCCTTCTCTCACTATGTGTCTAGATTGCTCTCAAGACTCTACCTGTGTGTGTGTGTGTGTGTGTGTGTGTGTGTGTGTGTGTTGTGTGTGTGTGCACGTGCATGCATGAGTCTGTGTTTGTGTGTGTGCGCGTGCATGTGTGTGTGTGTGTGTGTTTGCGTGCGCGTGTCTCTATTCAATAACAGAAACATGTTAGCAGGTAATGGATACCTGAAACCTTCTCCAGGTAATTTGATCAGGCTGTTAAATCAATCGGAGCCGCGTGAGTTATGATCGGTAAATACATCGGCCGATGCCCGCTGCTGGTCACCAGCGCTGGATATTTGAATAAATATGGCATATGGTGATTTGATGAATGGATCCGTACTGGATTAATGAATTAAAATTGTGTGCCATGTATCATCTCACACAGGGACCCGGCGAGGATTAAAAGAAGAAAAAAGTGAATGCATGATGTGTGTGTGTGTGTCTGTGTGTGTCTGTGTGTGCATAAGAGGGCTTTAAGAGCGCTTACCAAAGTGACGAGTGAGACCTCAGGAGAACGTGGTGTTCACTCACCTTGAGTTTGAGTGTTGGTTGGTCGCTCGGTGTGCTCATGTAGCGATGCTGTCACAGTTAATCAGTTCCACGTCCTCCTCCTACGTTTACAATTACAAAAAAATCGTACAAATAAATATATATACAGTTAAAATATGTAATATACATAAATATGTATACATAAATATTAATAAATTCTCCTTTTTTCACGGCACGTTGCTGTTTGTCTTAACCTAGCTTGACTTTGAAATCAGTTCCCGTCCATAATGGGTCTGGGGGATTCACTGGTTTTGATTCCATTTTTTAATTCTGCTCACGGAGCGCCGGGGAGCGAGCGCAGCAGCGAGCGGTGAGAACATAATTCCGAGTGTTAAGTGATAGTAATCCCAGACGTCCTGTCTGTGAGGAATAAAACACATGTTATCTTTAATTGTGCGACAAACTGCTTGTTGGTGTTGTTGTTGTTGTTGATGTTGTTGTCCCGCATCTCCCTTGTTTGTCGTGGTCTCTGTTGTTGCGAAATCAAATTAAACGCTATTTATACCGTTTACACTGCCCTGGTGGTGATGGTGGTGTGAGCATTTGAAACAGTGGCGCGGAAAGTACTGGAAAGTACGAGCCTACACGCTTAACACATTAAGTCACGGGGGTTCTCCGCATTGCAAACAAACTTATCACGCTGCTACCCACCATAAATTACTATTAGTAAAATGAGAGCTCTTGTGAAAGGCCCCAAAGGCATTCAGCAAATGTACAAGCGCACGGCTAAAGCTATCTGGACTGAAGGTTTCTATGGTGATTGAATGAGGACTATTATTCGTGTGACCCCAGAATTAGTCCATGGCCGAAATTATTATCATTTTCGGTTTTAAAACGCTTGGTTCTGGAACAGTCTGCAGAATAGGATTGTGCGCGATTGAGCGATGTGCTGATGCGCTGCCTCTGTTGCCTTTTGAACAAACGTCCTGAAACCGTAATGATCCGGTATTACAGTTACGGCGTGTATCGCATTTCTAGCCGCGCGATGTCCAGAGGTCTGTACTGCAGGAGAAGTTTGTTGTTGTTTGTTTTCCTGTTAACCTTTCCTCTGCCTCGCTGCCATTGTCTTCCTGAAGAGATACATCCAGCTGCCTCTCAGGTTATCCCCCATCTCACTCAGAAAGGGGGTTAGGTTTCAGTCAATATGATCTTTACACTGTGATCCATTGCTCTTTCTCTCTCCCCCCCCCCTCTCTCTCTTCCCCTCTCTCTCTCTCTCGCTCCCCCCCCTCTCTCGCTCTGCTATCTCATTTTACCTTTACCTTCTTCACCACCTCTCTCTATCTATAGCGCCCACCCTCGCCCCCCACCCCCGCCCCCACCTTCACTCTCTGCTATCTCATTTTACCTTTCCCGCCCTCTCTCTCTCTCTCTCTCTCTCTCTCTCTCTCTCTCTATCTGCACTCTCTCTCTCTCTCTCTCTTTCTCTTTCTTTTCCAGCTATCTTGCTTTAACCTACCCCCTATCCCTCTCTCTTCCTCTCTCTCTCTCTTCCCCCCGCTCTCCGTCTCCCCCTCTCTCTCTCTTACTCCCTCCCTCTCCTTCTCTCCGTCTCTCTCTCCCTCCCTCTCTCTCTATTGTCTCTCCACTCCCCTCGCTCTCCGTGTGCTGTCTCTGTTCCTGCTCTTGACGTAGGAATTTAATTAGAGCGTTCTGGTGAGGCTGGCGGAAGGGAGGGGGGGCGGGGGGCGGGGGGGGGGGGGGGGGGGGGGTGGAAGGGAGGAGGAGGGAGGGCTGGGAACATCAGAGTGAGGGAGAGGAGGAGAGAAATAATCAAGGCTGTGTGTAAGACGAGGCGCGGGTGACACGGGCGGCGAGGGGCGGTCTTGTCTGAGCAGCCCTGATCCATCACCAGCAACACAGAGTGTGTGTGTGTGTGTGTGTGTGTGTGTGTGGTGTGTGTGTGTGTGTTGTGTGTGTGGCCTACTTACGTGGTTGTATTTGTGTGGGTGTGCGGAGTGTTGTGAGTGTCCGCACGCTGTGGTGGTGTCGTGTGTGTGTGTGTGTGTGTGGTGTGTGTGCATGTGTGTGTTTACATTTACATTTAGGGCATTTGGCAGTGTGTGTGTGTGTGTGTGTCTGTGTGTGTGTGTCTGAGTGTGTGTGTGTGTGTTGTGTGTGTGTTTATCTATCTGCCTGTCTGTGTGTATGTGTGTGAGTGGCTATTCTATTCTACAAATCTATTCTATTTTCTATAAGTGGACTGGATAGTCTGGTTTAGGGTGTTTGATTCCCAACCAAAAGTTTTTGGGGGAAAAAAGGCGAACTTTGGAACTTGCGAACCCCAATGTCTGCAGTGGACCTGTCGGTTCCCTTGAGCAAAAGCTCAAAAACTCATAAAACCCACCGTATATCACTATGGATTCAAAATGGCCACCGGCAGACACACACATACAAGAAACGGGAGACCACATACCAGAATGTCCTAAATACTGGACATCACCCATATGGACGTGGTCTAAATTACATCTAAATAACTCTACTGAGTAAGTCCAGTGCAAGAATTTCCTTTGGGATGAATAAAGTTCTATCTTATCTTATTACAATTCCTGACTGATTGTAGTGCTCAGATAGTATTCAAACATCCAGCAGTCGCCAGCATGACAGAGGAGAACCAGACACTTTCTAGTCTGAATGAAATTTTGTAAACGGATTTACAACAATCGACCACCCTGACTCAAACACTAAAGCTACCGGTCTCTCTCTCTATATATATATATACTGTATATATATATATATGGTATATATACAGTATATATATCTGTATATAAAACACAGTTAAAAAAAAAGCCATTGCCATTGAAAGCTATTTGTTACCATCTTTTCCCATGTCAATAAAATAATAAAAAATCATGAAGCTGATTGTACACGATATATATGACGCGTTTTCCGGCGAAACAGCTCCATTAATTTTAATTGCACCACAGACGACTTTTCACAGCTCCAGGCTAGCCTGCGAATTAATCAGTTTAACCAATCACAATCAGGTATCTTCGTCATAGATTTAATTGCCTATTTTCATTTCTCGACACGCAGTCCTCTTAGTACATCCATAGTGCTAAGCTACATTCATAGACCTATAATTATCGGTATTGATCATTAATCTTGATAGCAGTCAGCGCCACAAGCCAATGTTTACTTGCCCTGCGGTATGTGAATTAGCGCTTATATCGGACCCCAAAAAATGATCCTGGCCCGACCCGAGCCTGTGCAGCTTCTGCCAATTGGCTGCATTTATAAACAGTTTACAACAAAGAACCTCTTAAGTTAGTAAGTTGGCTGTAAATAGGCCAAACTAATTCTGAGTTGCTTGGATGGTGACAAAATCTCTGAGGTTGAGGGTTGAATCCATCTTTTCCGTCTTTTTCGCCGGTAAAATTGTTGTTGGAAAACGCCACATATTTCATGTTATACGCCTAACCGATGTAAACAGGCAATTTTGTTTGTCAGATTTTTCGTATTTGTAAACCAACCATAAGTTGATGATAAATGCATCCAATAAAAACTTAAAAGAATGAAGTAAATCATTAACAATCCATTGTTGTCGGCTACACATTGATATGTTAAACAGTTAAATGAATAATACATGTGTCGTCAAGTCACTGTCAGCTCGGTTCTGAACACCCCGGTCAACACAAATGTTTAACACACACACACACACACACACACATATATATATATATATATATATATATATATATATATCGCAGACTGTGTGTTTGGGCCTCACCGCGATAGCTCATCTGATGCTGTAGTTTGATAAATTGCTCCAGGGGCCGAACCAATTACCTGTGTGACAGACGAACTGCTACATTCCCACTGTCGACGCATTCGCCTCCGTCCACTGACAGTGTGTTTCTGCGCATGTGTACAATGTGTAGAGTCTCTAACCTCTCGCCTCAGGATGCATTGACATCATTAGTGCCCAAAATGTGAGCACATGGAGACATGGCAGCCAATTGACAGAGCTTAAGATCCTGTCTGTGTCAGTGAGCAGAATGTGATGCAGGTATTTGTAACAATTGAACAACATTCATCGATGCTTATATGCAGTAATCATGTTTGTATTACCGGTCCCCCTATGTAAACTACATATGCGTTAATATGTGCACGCATATCAAGCAGGGACCTCTGGAAAACTGCACCGATATGACTAAACAGGCTGAGAGAATTAGAGTGTATTCTGAACCTTTGTGTAAACAGATGCGTTTTTGAATCTAGATACAATAAAATTAAATCAAATAGATGCTTGTAGGCTCTAGACATTTCCTCTGTCAACACAGGGGCCTATGCGACTTCCCAGCCCATAAACATGTCCCAGACAACAGATGAGGCACTGTCTACAAAGTATTTCATAAACTTTTTGAAAATCCCCTCGAAATATGAGCCAAAACTCTTGAAGACTGCGATCAATCAAACTTTGAGTTGTCTCTCTGTGCCTCGGCGGCGCGTGCATCCATGAGAAATGACTTTCTGCTCTGTGAATCACATGCAAGGGTCTGCTGGATGTTGAACCAAGATTGATCTTTCAGTCGTTGCCACGCCATTTCTGTTCCTCTACGACTTTTTCTCTGACGAGAAGTGGCAATGGCCGTTAACAAAAAAAAAAGGATTTTTAATACACACAGACACACACATACACACACATACAAGATTCAAGATTCACAATTTCTTTATTGTCATATGTAACAAGTACAATGGAATGATTACTTCCCATTCACTCCTGCAGTATTCTTCTACACAAATTAAATTCATTCTTTTAAACAAACTCTAAACAATTAGTAATAGTACCTAGTAAGTGGAGTAAAAGGTTTTTTTTCTGAACAGTATTCTTATAAACATAAATACCAAAACAACTCTGAGCAGCAACTCTGAGCAGCAAACATATGATGATGAAGTATAATGATAAGTAAATAAATACAGACACGCATATGATTTTTGTATGTATTACGCCACAGTTGCTATACCCGAGCTAGCTAGCGAGCAAATGGGTGACCTGGCTTATCTGAGTGGAATTGTAATTTGAAATTATTAGTAAAAGAGTGAGACGGCGCCTGCGTGGCCTCTTCACCCGGACACCGCCGCCGCGGCCGCTCTCCTTGCTATTCTGTCCGCACGCTTTTTCTATAGCCCTCCATTCTTTAGCGCGGTGCTATATAAGCATTCTGTCCTCCCTCTAATGCCATCTCATTCTGATGGTAATTTGTTCGTCTGAACAGTGAAAGGGCCGGTGCCAGAATGAGAAGAAGAAAAAAAAAAATCTTGTTCTGTTTCATTCGAGGAAAAAAAAGAAAAAAAGAGAAATGAAGAAAGAAAGAAAGAATGAAAATCATAAAGAAAGGAAACGTGAAAAAGTCATTCCCAGGATTAAAAACCCCCACTCCTCGGCGGTGGGTGGATTTGCCAGGGCTCCCTCGACGTGTCTGGGGGGGGGGGGGGTGTCGCACGGCCCTCACTGTTCATATGCTAATGAGGCAGAGAGTGATTGTTTCCTCATATTTTAATCTCCTGGGTGGCACACTGCGGGGGTGGCGCAGAGGAGGAAGGGAAGGTAGAGGAGAGGGGGAGAGACCGGAGGAGAGACCGGAGGAGAGGACCAGGGTGGGTGTAGGCGGTGGAGGAGGAGGTCTGCACTGATCGGTGACTGAGGCGGGGGGGGCACAGTGTAGGAGATGGGAGACGGTGTGATGGACCAGGGGGCGCCAGGAACTTCTAAATAGTGTGTGGGAGATGTGTGGGTGTGTGCTTGAAGTTGTCATTACACATGAGAGCCGAGTAATGGAAAAATAAAAACCCTATTGTTTTACAGAGTGGAGGGATGTTTATTAATCAGATGGAAGGTAAAAGTGCCACTTGATGTTAAAGACGGGTGTATTCTGAGGCGATGACTTATGCCACCATGCCTACAGGGCAGCAGAAGCTCAGGAGGTAAGAGTGGTTGTCTGGCAACAGGAACGTTGCTGGTTCGTCCCCGGGCTCCGCCTCCTAGCTAAGTGTGGAGGTGTCCCTGAGCAAGACACCACCTAACCCTAACTGCTCCTGACGTGTTGGTTGTTACCTTGCATGGTTGACACCGCCGTCGGTGTATGAATGGGTGAATGTGAGGCAACTGTAAAGCGCTTTGGTAACCATTTACTTAGACTGGCGGGCAGCTTCAAACCCAGAACCTTGTTTTAGCTGTGCCGGCCTAACCACTAGAGTATCCTGCCCCAAGGGACACGCTGCTGCTGCTGCTGCTGCTGCTGATGTTGTTGTTTTGTTTTGTTCGTCGCCACTGCCAGCAGCTTGCAGTGAGTTCATGGGTTGGCGTCGCGTGCATGTTTCAGAGTTCACGTTTGTTCGCGTGCGAGTTCACCGTAAACTGAAAGCGAAATTAGTAAATAGAACTTGCACTTGCCTGTGAACACAGAACTCTTGTGTGACGCTGATGGTGAATACTGGAGGGTTTTGCGCAATGCTGACCAAGGGGCAAGGAGATGAGGGGGGAGAGAGAGCGAAAGACTTTATTGAATAACCGTATGTGTCATTTGCATAAATATCCATAATAAAAGAGCTTTGTGCAAAGCTTCTCTTCAATATTCATGTTTTTCTCCTCTTGCGTTAACTTTTATGGTAGAGGTCAGGCAATTAAGATGAAAGAAGAAAAACAAATGGTAGGAAATGATTTCCTCCCCCTTCATAATTCTTCATTCTAAAAGGCAGAAGAGAAAAAACCCAACAAATGTAATTTTTTCTTTGAAACGAACAATGTCGTGGGGTGTCAATCAGGATGGATTTTCCAGAGAGAGAGAGACGTCGAGGTCAGGAGTTTCCGTCGAGTTAGCTCCTAATTACATTTCACTTGCGAGCAACAAGAAGACAAATACTTCTATTGCGGGTGTGTGTGTAGGCGGGGTTGCATGGAATCGCATGTTGTACCCATGTCTCCGAAACACCAACCAGACTCCGTTTTACCTTTCACGTGTTAATGAATAAATGTCTGTCAGGCGCTGCTCTGGCTGCCTGGCACTGTTTGTGTCTGGCTGCCTGTTTTAATCATCGCACCGTATGCAGACGCTATCACAAACACATACAGTATACGCACACACACACAACCACCACAGACCAGTAATTGGCTTTGTAAGGATAGGGATGAAATAAACAACGTCCTTACATAACGCACAAACATATGCGCTCGCAGGACATGGCCAACTTTGAAGGATTTTTTTTGTTTCCGTTCATTACGACCGATAAAAAAAAATAAGAAACGAAAGAAAGAAAAAAGCACAGTGGCAAGATTTGTCACCGCGGCGCGTCGAAGAGCGAGAGGTCCTCTTCCATCATGTGTGCTTATCTCCAGTCCGGTCCCCCCTTTGGCGCCAGACGTGAAGCTAAACGTCTGTCCTGTCTGTCGTTCCTGCCGCTTGGAGCAACTTGTTTATGACAAGCCCAGAGTTTTGTTGATGCCACACTTTTATTTAGGGAAAGAGGAAGTCGAAAAAAAAAAGAAAAAAAAAAGGGGGGGCGGGGGTGAACCCAGCCCTGTGAGTGACCTTACAGTTGGATAACATATAGATGCGGTTTTCTTTGTCGAGGAATTTTTGTGACGCCGGGGTGTGTAAGCGTGGAGGTCGAAACGAAGAATATTTTGGAAGAATATTGAAAGGGCAAATATTTTTCATTCGCTTTGCCGAGATGAGTTGTCTTCCGTTTCGGTTTATTTCGGGATGGCTTGTTATTTTCTGTGTTTATTCACAATTCGTTATTCGACTCACGGGGTGAAAAAGGCGGACCTCGTACACGGTATCTTTCGGCTTAACGACTTTTCCTGAGCAGCAACAGTTGCGGCGTTGTTTGTGCTGAACACGCTGAACAACACGCACAACGTAACCTGCTTCTCCTGCGTGTGTAACAGCTGTATCTCGCGCAGCTGATAAAAGTAAAGTCACACTCATGAAACTCATGACACCGACGGTATATTTTCACACAGCCATCATGCCTTTTCTTTCTGCGTCGTAAGCATTCGCCGCCTGCCCACACGCGGGCCGACATACCTCCCGTGCCTATACTTAGAGGGCTTTACGTGGAGAAGCACCTCGAAACGTAATCCATCATCCACCCGCGATGTTGTACCCATGTCTCCGAAACACCAACCAGAAAAGACTTTACCTTTCACGTGTTAATGAATAAATGTCTGTCAGGCGCTGCTCTGGCTGCCTGGCACTGTTTGTGTCTGGCTGCCTGTTTTAATCATCGCACCGTATGCAGACGCTATCACACACACATACAGTATACGCACACACACACAACCACCACAGACCAGTAATTGGCTTTGTAAGGATAGGGATGAAATAAACAACGTCCTTACATAACGCACAAACATATGCGCTCGCAGGACATGGCCAACTTTGAAGGATTTTTTTGTTTCCGTTCATTACGACCGATAAAAAAAATAAGAAACGAAAGAAAGAAAAAAGCACAGTGGCAAGATTTGTCACCGCGGCGCGTCGAAGAGCGAGAGGTCCTCTTCCATCATGTGTGCTTATCTCCAGTCCGGTCCCCCCTTTGGCGCCAGACGTGAAGCTAAACGTCTGTCCTGTCTGTCGTTCCTGCCGCTTGGAGCAACTTGTTTATGACAAGCCCAGAGTTTTGTTGATGCCACACTTTTATTTAGGGAAAGAGGAAGTCGAAAAAAAAAAAAGGTTGAGTCCATGGAGGGGGGGGGGGGGGGGGCGGGGGTGAACCCAGCCCTGTGAGTGACCTTACAGTTGGATAACATATAGATGCGGTTTTCTTTGTCGAGGAATTTTTGTGACGCCGGGGTTGTAAGCGTGGAGGTTCGAAACGAAGAATATTTTGGAAGAATATTGAAAGGGCAAATATTTTTCATTCGCTTTGCCGAGATGAGTTGTATTCTGTTTTCGGTTTATTTCGGGACGGCTTGTTATTTTCTGTGTTTATTCACGATTCGTTATTCGACTCACGGGGTGAAAAAGGCGGACCTCGTACACGGTATCTTTCGGCTTAACG
>PIJE02000299.1:220461-225997 GCA_002895965.2 Coryphaenoides rupestris
GAGGGAGAGAGGGATGACGTGGGTGGGTGAAGGAAACGGATGTGAGGCTTATAAAACTCCTCGTTTCCTGGGCTGTCTAGGCCTGCTAATTGTGTGGGTAGTGGATGGGCATTGTGTATGTGTGTGTGTGTGTGTGTGTGTGTGTGCGTGTGTGCTTATCCATGTGTATATGTGCGTCCGTGTGTGTGTCGGCCGGGTCGTGTTTGTTTGTGGAAGGCATTTTACACATGAGACGGCGGGAGACTATATGTACAACACTGGTTTTAATTTCATTTGTGCACACCATTCTCTAAGATCTGTTGTTGTGTATGTCTGTGTGTGTGTGTGTGTGTGTGTGTGTGTGTGTGTGTGTGTGTGTGTGTGTGTGTGTGTGTGGATATTCTGATCCCTCCCATTTGTGTTATTTGTATTGTACGTGATATTTGTTCTTTTGCACATTCCGCTGGGCATCGCCACTTTTTCATTTCACTGCACATTCTGTATGTGACAATTAAACTTCTTGAATCTTGAATTGATTGATTGATTGATTGATTTGTCGATTAATCCGTTGACAAAGGGACATATAGAGGAAAAGTCAACAGGCCACAGCCTCATAAGCCAGACTGGTGGTAGGCCGTGCTTCCCAGACGTTCCAACAGACGCTATAGAAACAAAAAGTCCCCCATCATATATTTTCCCAATGCAATCTAATCATGTTAATAAATGAGCCCGCCAGAAGCATTGGAAAATACCTATCAGGCCGTTTCGCCGTCATTACTCACGGCAGCAGGCCAGCGTCGGCACACAATCCCAGAGCAGAAAAAGTTTGTGTTTGCTTTGTGTGTATGAGCGTGTGAGTGTTCGGTGTGCCTGTCAAACCTACACGCCTTCTCTCGCTGTGAGGGGCCGGGGTGTTTCATGTGTGTGTGTGTGTGTGTGTGTGTGTGTGTGTGTGTGGATACACACGCGTGCATACACACAAATCAACACTGGCAGCTGAGAGGCGGTGTTCAATCCACACACACACACACACACACTCACACACACACACACACTTCACAGTAATCCTAATCTCGGATCCAGCAGTGCTACTATGTTGTTATAGCAGAGCTTCTGGGGGGGAGGAGACGGGTCGGAATTACAGAGTTCCTCGTCAGAAATTGCAACTTGAACGCACCCCTGAAGTCGGATTTCCAACTCGGAAAGTCGGAAGAATCTCACAACCCCGACCTCGAAATCCAAGATTGCTGCTCCGCGCATCAACAGTAGTGAAAGCTGTAGTAATATACTGTTTTTTTCGCACTTCTGTCTATTTGTATCTCATTAAATGAGTCGTACACACGGTCCTGTCCAACTTCTATCTGTGGACATGTTGCTACGGTGTTTGTACGCGCAAATTGCCGCGTAATACACGTTGTCGTCAACAGGTATTGCTCACGATGGCTAACCTGGCTAGAGTAAACCCAAGCACAACAAAAGTTTTCCTGGAGGCGTCCATCTTAGTTTTCCGACTTGTTCTAACTGGAACGCGGTCAACTCACGTGTGACGTCATTCCCAGCTCCGACTTCCGACTGCGAGGGGGCGGAGTTATGCCTCATCTCCTGTTTCGTTACGAGACATTCTACTGGAGAAAACTTGTTTGCGCAAGTGGCTGAAGCATTTTTAAAAGGGGAACTTTACAGCTCACTACTGCTGGCCGCATTTGTGTTCAATGACACGCTCACAGATCCCCCCTCCAGCGCCATGATTGGTCGAAACAAATAAAAAGTGAAAGAACCATGACACGCCCCCATTCACCCAGATCAGAGATTGGCTGCTGCCATCAGACTTTAGATATTAATGTAGTCTGATTAAAAAAAAAGACAGCGAGAGCGAACGAGAGAGAGAGAAAGAGAAAGAGACAGGGAGAGGGAGAGAGAGAGCGGGGTAGAGAAGATTTAGCGGAGTCCATGGAGAGAGAGATAGGGAGGACGTTGGCGCCTATAGGGTAGAGATGGTGTAGAAGATGGCGTATAGGTGGAGGGGACACATCACATCACAGAGTGGTGTGGCGACGAAAGGTGGAGAACAAAGCATCACGGTGAGTGAGAGAGATAAAAAAAGACAGGAGAGAGAGAGGGATTTTTTTTACGTTTCAAAGGCTTCCCCCTATCACAGTGTCACAGTGACATGTTACATACACACAGAGCTCTCTCGCCCCGAACCTGACAGCTGCACAAATTGGCTGAAAGAGGTTCCCTGGGCAAGGCCTTTGATCAGGTGTGTGTCTGTGTGTGTGTGTGTGTGTGTGTGTGTGTGTGTGTGTGGTGTGTGTGTGTGTCTGTGGTCTGTGTCTGTGTCTGTGTGTGTGTGTGTGTTTGGGTCTGTGCATGTGTGTCGGGGCCTCTGCTTGTATGTCCGCGTGTGTGCGTGTATGTGTGTTTGTGTGTGTGTGTGTTTGGGTCTGTGTCTGTGCGTGTGTGTGTGTGCATGCGTGCGTGTCTGTCTGTACCTCTCTCTGTTAGTGTGTATGTGTGTGTTTGTGCATGCATACACCCCGTAGTGTTCACCACGCCAGCCTTTGGCATAACGTACATCATCGATAGTTCGAGAAGAGCACACCAAAGTGTTGATGGTAACCTAGATTTAGCAACGACAAGGTTCTCCATACCCATCATTCTGAGCCATGCTAATGAAGCCTGAGCTAAAGCTGTGGGCTAGTGTGGCCGGCCTGCAGACCCCTGCAAAATAACAATCTGTTAGCTAGCATGTTGCTATCTCTCTCTCTCTGCGCTCCACAATTATCTGCTTGGCATTTCACAGATGAATGGCACCAAATACGAAAAAATTTAAAAACAAATATTGCCTCGGGGTGGGGGGGGGGAGCGGGGTCATAATATTATTTTCACGTCTCTGGCTTTGGGGTAATAAACACTGAAAGTACAAAGTGTGTGCGAAGGTGAACGTGAATCCGATTTGAATAGTTTTAAATGCACAATGTGCGCGATCAGGAGTTCTCCGTCTCCCTGACGTCATCTCTCCGCCAGCTCCCCGTGTTTTGAAGTTTTTTGCGCAGACGGGGTGAAACAGCGGCCAGTAGCACACTATCTTATCGTCATCTCCTCTCTGACACACACACACACACACACACACACACACACACACACACAACACACACACAACTACACTTTTCGCGGCCACCGAGTGACCACCTAGTGTTCACCACGCCAGCTCTTGGCAGTACATCATCGATAGTTCGAGAAGAGCACACCAAAGTGTTGATGGTAACCTAGATTTAGCAACGACAAGGTTCTCCATACCCATCATTCTGAGCCATGCTAATGAAGCCTGAGCTAAAGCTGTGGGCTAGTGTGGCCGGCCTGCAGACCCCTGCAAAATAACAATCTGTTAGCTAGCATGTTGCTATCTCTCTCTCTCTGCGCTCCACAATTATCTGCTTGGCATTTCACAGATGAATGGCACCAAATACGAAAAAATTTAAAAACAAATATTGCCTCGGGGTGGGGGGGGGGAGCGGGGTCATAATATTATTTTCACGTCTCTGGCTTTGGGGTAATAAACACTGAAAGTACAAAGTGTGTGCGAAGGTGAACGTGAATCCGATTTGAATAGTTTTAAATGCACAATGTGCGCGATCAGGAGTTTTCCGTCTCCCTGACGTCATCTCTCCGCCAGCTCCCCGTGTTTTGAAGTTTTTTGCGCAGACGGGGTGAAACAGCGGCCAGTAGCACACTATCTTATCGTCATCTCCTCTCTGACACACACACACACACACACACACACACACACACACACAACACACTCCTTTTCGCGGCAAACACCAGCCTGACACGGCTTGGGGCATCACCTAACGCTGCGTGTTAGTGCTCCACTTTCTCTATTAGCGGGCACTGTCTCTGAGGTCTGATCACTGTGTGTGTGTGTGTGTGTGTGTGGGCATGTCAGTAATTGCGAGCTGGCTGGGGGAAGTACAGGTAATAGATTAATATCAGAGCTAGCAGTGGCCTGCATTGCTGTGTGCTGACAGCCTATCATTATCACAAACACTGCCTCACAGGCAGACGTGCACACTCGCACCCGCTGCTGTCCACACACACACACACACACACACACACGCATGCATGCACAAACACACACAAGCTCGGAGCGAGCACACGCGAGTATGTGTGTGCACGCGCTCACACACTTTGTTCGTTTTCTTGTTATCTCTCTTGCTCCCATACACATAAAAGTGCTAGCATCAACACACAGACACACACACACACACACACACACACACACACACACACACACACACTGACACACCCACACATAAAACACCTTCCTGTGTTCCTTTCCTGTTTCTAATAAACCGTCACCAAAATATAACCCCTCTTCACCTCCCCTCCCTCTCCCGGTGTCAGGATGTCGATGCTCCAGGATTTCCCCCTCCTCTCCCCCTCTCCCACTCTCTCCATCGCTCTGTCGCTCCAATCTGGCCTGAGACCGACCCCGCAATCTTCACAATCTCCAAGCTGCCGGCGGTGTGGGGGGCTTCTTGTACTGTGATCCTGCCCTCCAGTCCAGAAACCAAACCAGCCCTCAAAACCTCAACCAGTGAACCAATCACAGGCCCTCAGATTCGGTGCATTCTGAGGAACCAGGTCTAGGTCTAGGTCAGGGCTAAGCCCCACGTCAACGTTAGCGGTTAGCGACGCAACCTGGGCCCTTACTTAATTGTACTTACCTGTACATTTATAATACTCAATATTCAATCAATACTACTACTACTATTACATTTTATATTTTGTATCATTATTATGTATATTGTGTTATTGTATTATCTTATTAGGTATATTGTGCTGCTCTATATATATATATACTGTATATATGTGCGTACATAGGTGTATATTTTCATGTGTGTGTATACTGTATATATATATTTATAAAATCTAAAAAAATCTTGCCTACTTTTGCGTACTGTCGCTTGCCATGTCACAAGAATTTCACTGCTCAGAAAGGCCCTGTGTTATGATGAACATACAATAAAACACTTTGACTTGTCTTGACTTTGACTTGATCCTCCGAGTAGTAGTCTTGGGCTGTGTGTGTGCTCTGCTGTGTGTGTGTGTGTGTGTGTGTGTGTGTGTGTGTGTGTGTGTGTGTGTGTGTGTGTGTGTGTGTGTGTGTGTGTGTGTGTGTGTGTGTGTCTGTGTCTGTGGCTGTGTGGTTTCCATTGATATACACTTTTTTAAATATTTTTAAACGCTGATATAATCAGAGAATATAACATCCCTGCACACCGTCCCCTTTGGGATCTCCGTCTAATTGGATGAGCCACCATGATGTCCAATATCATGTCGCAATATCATGTCCACTCATGTCACATCATGTCATCATCATGGTCCCAATCAGCCACTATTCATGTCAATCATGTATGTTTCTGTCCAAGCAGTCACAAGGCTGAAAGAACTGCTCTTCGTTTCATTGGGTTTCGAACGCGTGATTCCGTGCAGACAGGCCCTTTAATGTACCTGAGGTTAACTTTAACCTAGTGGCGGAATGCATAGCGATCAT
>PIJE02000299.1:226022-253522 GCA_002895965.2 Coryphaenoides rupestris
ACTGAGGAATAATTATATAATATAATATAGTGAGATATGATAATATACTGAGATACAACAAAATAATATATAATAATATAAAATAATAAACTGAGGTATAATTATATAATATAATATAGTGAGATATGATAATATACTGAGATATAACTAAATAATATATAATAATATAAAATAATAAACTGAGGAATAATTATATAATATAATATAGTGAGATATGATAATATACTGAGATATAACATAAAATAATATATAATAATATAAAATAATAAACTGAGGTATAATTATATAATATAGTGACATATGATAATATACTGAGTGTCAGGGTTTTGACCGGTGAACCCAGGAGCAGACACGAGGCAGGAGACAAGAGTACCGGTAACACTGTTTTACTTGGAAGAAGAATAATTCAGGTCCGGATACACAAGATATCAAATGAACATACAAGACGACTCAGCAAAGACACAATGAGGAAGCAGGGCTTAAATAGGGGAAGCTGCCATGATTCTGATGTGCAGCAGCTGTGCGGCAGTTGCAGGCGGCAATCAGCGACACTCCCACCAACCTGCAGCAGAGAGAGGCAGAGAGACAGACAGACAGAGGCACAGACAGAGACAGACAGACACAGGGACACAGACAGAGACACAGAGACAGACAGAGACAGAGACAGAGACAGACACACTAGGGAACAGAGGTGGACGAGGATGCAGGCTGGGCAGGTGTGACACTGAGATACAACAAAATAATATATAATAATATAAAATAATGAACTGAGGTATAATTATATAATATAATACACTGAGATATGATAATATACTGAGATATAATAACATAAAATAATATATAATAATATAAACTAATAAACTGAGGTATAATTATATGAAATAATATACTGAGATATAATAACATGAAATAATATATAATAATATAAAATAATAAACTGAGGTATAATTATATAATATAATATACTGAGATATGATAATATACTGAGATATGATAATATACTGAGATATAATAACATAAAATAATATATAATAATATAAAATAATAAACTGAGGTATAATTATATAAAATAATATGCTGAGATATATAATATAATATATTATATATATAAATATAATATATATATACATATAATATATGTTAACATCAAATAATATAAAATAATATATAATATATAACAGAGAGGGCAGAGAGAGAGAGAGAGAGAAAGAGAGAGAGAGAGAGAGAGTGAGAGACAGAGACAGAGACAGAGAGTGTGTGTGTGTGTGTGTGTGTGTGTGTGTGTGTGTGTGTGTGTGTGTGAGATCCCAGAGCATGTGAGGGAACGTGACGTCACACTCTCCTGCTGCACCACTAGATTTACATTTACATTTACATTTAGGGCATTTGGCAGACGCTTTTATCCAAAGCGACTTACAAAGAGTACATTTGTTGAAGGAGAGGCAGCAATATATCACTGTGGTACCTGAAGATAAGAATAGAGTCGCTGTCGCTGTTCACCACATAAAAGTCTTACCAAACAATGGTTGGTTATCCCAAATTAAACATGAATTTAAAATACTAATTGTGTACACAGTTACATATATAAATGTGACATATATATATACAATATTACTATTTCATTGACTATTTGTACTTTGTCCTTTATAATGTGTTCTGCTTTGTTAGCCCTGTTTTTAACGCCCGTATGACACCCATTGACCTCTGAACCATCCCTGGAAGGAGGGACCCCCACTCTGAGGTCCTCCTCCAGGTCTCTTCCTTGTTAATTAAGGGACTCGTTTCTTGTCCTCTGGGGGGCTATAGGGCTGACCTGTGAGTTGCTTTGGATAAAAGCGTCTGCTCAATGACCAGATGTAAATGTAAGCATCAGATACGAGGGAGTCAGAGAAGACACACTGAATACACAATGTTTGTGTCTAGAAGGATCTCCTGCGGTCCTGACCCCAAGTGGTCCGGTTGCTTCACTGTGAGGCTGCTGCTAGTGACCTGGACTGAGCAGTTTGGCAGCTCTGGCTCACTAGCGCCTCCCTCTGGACTGATGTCCAACACGGGGGCTGACACAGGACCTGCTGCTGGCTTCTTCCCGCCCTTCAACATTTGACCAATCACAGCGGAGAATGTGTGTGTGTGTGTGTCTGTGTGTGTGTGTCTGTGTGTGTGTAACACTGGTCAATTAAAGACTCAAGTAGTGTGTGTGTGTGTGTAACACTGGTCAATTAAAGACTCAAGTAGTGTGTGTGTGTGTGTAACACTGGTCAATTAAAGACTCAAGTAGTGTGTGTGTGTGTGTAACACTGGTCAGTTCTGTATAGGTACATACTGTATATAATAACAAGGCACAATAATAATAATAATAATAATATTACAGTGTAATCCGCTTATAGTGATCACGTTTGTCGGGTCAAATTGATCACTATAAGCGGTTGATTACTATAACCGACATTTTCTAATTTTCTTTATTTTGTCTGCAGATTACCATCCAATTGACATTTGTATATATAATACATGAATACATGTATAAAGTAATGAAACGGACAGCTTTGCTTCGACGAGTCTCCGCTTTTCCTTCAGAGAAAGTGACTTTCTTTTACCCGACATGGTGAGCGATGTGCTGCAGCACCGGCCGTCGAAGACGTGCACGCGCTCACCGGCCGTCGAAGACGTGCACGCGCTCACCGGCCGTCGAAGACGTGCACGCGCGAGCCGCTATAAATGACCGTAATGTATTAATTTCTCTCACATATGTTTTGTATAAAGGACCCAAAATGATCTCTATAAGCGGACTGCTTGATCGCTATAAGAGAATTATTGAATCAATAAATGCCATACGTCACCACAATGGCATAGATACCCAAGGTATGTGCTACGTAGACACAGTAGGCTAAATAGCTATGCTACATTTAAGCAATTTATTGTTTCCCTGTTACAATTTGGACTAATTAATTGCATATAAATCAAGGACTAAATGACTAATATTTAGATTATTCAACGACTTGTGGATACATATGCCATATTCCCTGTGTGTGTGTGTGTGTGTGTGTGTGTGTGTGTGTGTGTGTGTGTGTGTGTGTGTGTGTGTGTGTGTGTGTGTCTGTGCAAGTCGCATGAAAACATGACACAGCGTGACAGAGTATGTTCCAGGAAGTAGGAGCAGATGTGGGCCTTTGCACGGGTGGTCGGGCTCTGGTTTGGTGCTTACTTCTGAACACGTGCACAGCAAAAGAACATTTGGGCATGCAAGATACTTCCTCAGTATCTTCCATTGTCTTTACCCTCCTAATTCTCCTTCTCCCGATTCTCACTTTGTACGTTTTTGTGTCTTACTTTGGACTTATTTGCGTTGCACTTGACATAGAACTTGAGTTAACATGAGTTAAAATACTTGTCTGCTATTGGTCGAGGTAGAACATCACATGCAACACATCTTAAGTGACCCCTCTCTCTCTCTCTCTCTCTCTCTCTCATTCCAGCAGTCCTATGCTCCTCCCCCTGTGCCCATGGCTCCGCCCAGTCCTGGCAGCACTGGCCTGGGAGGAGGAGGGGGTCACGGCGGCAGTCTGGCGGAGCAGCTCAGCAAGACCAACCTGTACATCAGAGGCCTGCCGCCCGCCACCTCCGACCAGGACCTCATCAAACTCTGTCAACCGTGAGTTCCCCTCTCATCTATTGTCTTATTCTTTTGTGTTTTTAATGTAGTTTTCCGGCAGGCTGTATTATGAAAGGTGCTGTAGGTAAGATTTAAGAGCTATCATTTGAGTGTAATCTGTCAGAAATGGCATCACCGCCCGTCAGCTGTAAGTGAGGGGAATGCGCTGTGAGAATAGCTGTTTTCCAGTTGACGGTGCCTCTGCAGGAGACAGTTTAGTTTTTACTTTCGAACTGTGGTCCGATATCCATCCACGGGTGGTGGAATCCATCTTGGCCGTCAATCACAGTCAGGTACACAGAATCATCATCTCAGTGGGCGGAGAAGCCAAGGGACGGAGTTTATTTTCCATGTAATGGTGGATTGAAGTGGCCTGGCTCCAGACCCTTTGACTCCGCCCACTCCACTGAGTTGACATGAAACAGCGGGGGAACGATTAGCCAATCAACCCAACAGGCGGACGGACTTACGCCGTCGTCAAGCTGTTGTCAGGCTGTTGTCGAGTGTTGTCGAGCTGTGCGCTGGAACGAAGGTGGAGTTATAACTTCTAAGCTGTCCTAAATTGATTAAAAGCAACAGCAATTACTTTGAAATCTGAAACACCACACGACGTTTATTCATCTTGGTTTGTTTTTCCATCCCTCCGCTCCTCTCTTAAAACGCCGAGTGTCGACTTAAAATGACGTTAGATTCAGGCAGATACGTCGGTCTGGGTTACGGAAAATGGAATCAGCCTCCCCCCGCATGGAAATCGCTTAGAGTTGCGGCAACGTCAGACGGAAGATGGAAATGGAGTGTAACGAGTTATCGGGTATCATTTATCCGACTAGGATGGAAGGGGACAGGCGGGGTAGTCTAGTGGTTCGGGTGTTTGACTTCCAGCCCAACCCCCGAATGTCTGCATTTTGTCTGTAAGCTATCCTAGAGTACAATACGCTAACCTCCACCTGCTTATGTACAAACATTACATTCTCTGTAGGTCTCTTTGGCCAAATGTGTCAGCTAAATAACTACAGCATAAAATATTCAGGCTATGGGCAGGATTTGCATTGAGGGCATTTGGCAGATGCTTTTGTCCAAAGCGACTTGCAATGAGCATATTGGTGCCAAAAGAGTGAAACAACTAAACCGCAGACGGTGCAGTAAGATTTTAATAAAAACAAGTTTCCAGCCCTCATTAATAGAAGCTAGGTTGATCGAACACGTTTCAAGTCCTACTTGCTAGGTTTACCACTTGCTGGTAAACAACACGTGAGCTAGGATAAGATGCTACATGATGCTAAGTTGCTATTTTTAAGTGCCGGGATGTACGGACATACGAGGAAGTGCTAAGGATCCAACAAGGGATGGGATTCCTGGGAGTGGGTTAGGGAAGAGAGTCGGTGGGTGGGTCCAGTTCAACTCCGAACAAGTGAGTCTCCTGTGGAAGCTGGTGAGCGACTCTGCTGTCCTGACATCGGACGGGAACTCGTTCCACCAATGCTCTATGCAACGTACAGTGTGACAGCACGGTGTCCAGCACCATTCCGCATCATCTGGAGGTCCATATACTCTGTGCCATAACCGGAGAGCCTCTGGTGTCAAGGGGGCGCCCCCGGTGGTCAGAGCGGGGTAGTGCTTGGTTCCGTTGCCTGCTGTCGTGTCACAGTACGCCGCGGGCACCGAGGAGAGGGCCAGTGACAAACGAGGGCCAATAAAGGTGTCATTAGAGGTGCAGTCAGTGTGCCAAGCGGCCAGTAACATTTTGGAAAAGGTCAGTAGGGAGAGTGATGGTTGCACTGGGGCGGTGGGGTGGCGGTGGTGGTGGTGGAGGGGAATCTGGTGGAGATGGTGCCAGAGATATGTGTGTGTGTGTGTGTGTGTGTCTGATGCTGAAAGTTACAAAACTTCTTGTTCTGGTTACAAATGTATCGACAACGCTGGACACACACACAAACACACACAGACGGACACACGGGAAAACACACACACTCACAAGCACAAATGCGTACATACGACACAAACACACACACACACACGGACACGTATGTTCGCATTTGTGCTTGTGAGTGTGTGTGTTTTCCCGTGTGTCCGTCTGCGTGTGTGTGTGTGTGTTTGTCTGTGTCCATAACACACACACACACACACATGCACACTCAGGAAAACACACACATACACACACACATACACACACACACACACACACACACACACACACACACACACACACACACACACACACACACACACACAGAGCCACACTATCTCTGTGCCCTTCTCATCCTGACTGTCACCAAGAGTCAAGTATTCTACTATTCTGCCCCATCACCATCTCCTCTTCCCTTATCAATCCATCTACCAGCAGTGCCCCACCACCACCACCACCCCCACCTCCACCACCCCCACCCCACACACACACACACACACACACACACACACATGCCAGCGCCCCACCCACGTCTCAGTCTCAGTGCCAGTTCCCAGAGTGTCAGTGAAAAGTGCTGTTGTCAGCTGACATTTCCAATCACTCCCCCGACCGCCCAAACTATGGACACACTTTTAATGTCTGGGGACGGCCTGGAACGCCTCTGGAATCCAAAGCAGAGAGAGCAAGGGCAATATCTCTCTCTCTCTCTCTCTCTCTCTCTCTCTCTCTCTATCTCTCTCTCTTTCTCTGTCTCTCTGTTTGTGTCTTTCTCCCTCTCTGTCTCTCTCTCACTCTCATTCTCTATCTCTATCTGTGTGTGTGTGTGTGTGTGTGTGTGTGCTCTCTGTCTCTGTCTCTCTTTCTCCCTCTCTTGCTTCGTCTGTCTCTCTATCTCCCTGTCTCTCCCCTCCTCTTACTCTCTTTCTCTCTTTCTATCTCTCTCCCTCTCTCTGTATTTGTGCGTGTCTCTCTCTCTCTGTCTCTCTCTGTCCCTGTCTCTTCCTCCCTCGCTTGCTTCGTCTGTCTCTCTCTCCCTCCCTGTGTCTCTCTCTCCATCTCACTCTCTCTCTCTCACTCTCCGTTTCTCTGTCTCTCTGCGTGTGTCTCTCTCTGTCTCTGTCTCTGTCTCTCTTTCTCTCTCTCTTTCTCTCTCTCTCTCTCTCTCTCTCTCTCTCTCTCTCTCTCTCTCTCTCTCTCTCTCTGTGTGTCTGTCCATCTAGCCCTTCTGTTAGTCCGTCTGTCTGTCACAGCCTGTCTCCCCCCCCCCCCCCCTCCGTCTCCCAGAGATGGCTCCATATTGTCGGAGCAGTATGAGGACGGATGGCCAGAGACAGTCCTGAGACGTGAATTAAATTTAAACGGCGCGCAGGTTTATGATGTCCAGTTACTCACGGGGGGCTAAGCACAGACCGACCCAACCATACCATAAAACACGGCTGAACAGTGGAATTGGATCTTTTATTTTCTTACACGATCCACCAAGTTAATCAAGCTTATTAGGTTAGCTTAGGTTGTTAATCGGCCTACGCTCGAACAGCCTTATCTGTGGCATTTGAAGTCATGTATATTTAAAAGAATATATTTCTACTGAGTGTATTCAACTAAAAGATCTTTTTTTCTCAGAGTTATTTTGTTTAAATAATTTTAGCTAATTATTGCAGGGCATGGTATTTGCCATCCTTTATGATACGATAGATGTGAGATAGCTGTGAACTTTCAAACTGGCACTTCTTCATAAAGTTTGCAACAGGAGCGAAATAAAATTGTCTTATGAATAAATGATATTATTAATAAACGTAATTGGAAACCCTGGGAGCCAGCGAGTGTGGCGGATCGAGGGCTTAATGAACTTCTTTATGATGCTTATTTTAATTCCAGCCTTGTCGTGCGAATCAAACCCCACCGTAGCTCCACCTGATGGCCGTTCATTCAATCGTTTTAAATCTCACGCTGGCGTCCACACCCTCACCACCCCACGTGGACGTAGTAATAATAATTCTCACGCATTAGGATACCCATTCATTACAGATTGATAAGCTTATGAATGGAGAAAAAAAAGTATTATCGAGAGAGAAGTATACCGAGTGACTTCCCCATAAGCCAGTCCGTTATCTTTAATGCATTAATGCACTAATTCTGAAAGTGACTTAGTGACTTGCCGCTGTGGTCGCGTTCCTTTAGCCTTGCAGGGTCTCCTTTAAAATAAAAAAATTAAAAAAGAGAGACAAATGGCCGTCCGGCGGTATCGTCGACATTCATGGCACATTACATTCTCATCACAGAAGTCTCCAGAATGTCAACGGGCCTTATTCCTTTCTCTCCTTACTTGGAGCCTGAAAGATTCTAAAGGACACGTTGGTATGCGAGGACTTCACAAGACTTCACAAGACATGGAGCCTCCTTTGTGGATCTCACTCTCTCTCTCTCTCTCTCTCTTGCTCTTTCTCTGGCTAACCAGTTGTGTGTGTGTGTGTGTGTGTGTGTGTGTGTGTGTGTGTGTGTGTGTGTGTGTGTGTGTGTGTGTGTGTGTGCCAGTGTGTGTATATGTATATGTGTGCCATAAGACAACAACAACAGCAGAACCCCAATTAGCTAGAATCCACACACAGGGACCACAACGTGGTGGACCACAACATGTGCACTCGAAATCCATTCATGTGTAGATGCCGGAGAAGATGGATATATTGGACATACAAACACACACAAATGGACACAGTAAAAGAAATGAAGACATACCACAGGCATTTGATAAATAAACAAGTCACAAAGACGGGTTCACATACCACACACTAGGGGTTGGTATTTTAATGTCCTTTCATGATCTTCATCTTCATCTTCATCCGTCATGTGGAATCTTCATCTCTGTTCTTTTTCAAATCTGAACGCGTTTCTGGCAAGCATTGCTCGAGACACATACTAATTATTCCCACACAAACATCAACCCCCGAATACCGTACACACATTGTTTAATCCGTATATTTCTCTTTAAGACGTAGGCCTTCAGCTATTGGCGAGCCCCTTGAAACAAAGGCACCTCTTTGGAAACGCACAGTGTAATCTTTATCCTCCGCCGGTAGTATTAGCAAATAGGCCATCATTCACACGGTGCGAAGTAATGAACGAAATTACACTTCCATATTGAGACCAAAACGCTGTCAACCGTTCATTATAACAGCGAGAGCCGGGTCCCAAAAGTTTAAGCTCTCCAATGTGGGTGAGGAAAATTGGCTCTGGTGCATAATTGTCTCTTTAACTCAACCACTTGGCAGGTCAAATTCTCTGATCTGCTGTCTGCGGGATAATTGTTACCACAATATTTCAGTCCCTTCATTCCAGTCGCTCAATTCGCTCTTGGTGCACGCGATCAGAGCTCAACAAATAAATAAAATATACAAAACGGACGTGCGGATGCCGTGTTGTTGACGAGTGTAGCCGCAAGTGCACCCGAGTGCCAGTGTGTTTATTGGCGGGCAGGTCGGTGCTACCACGTCGGTCCGTCGCCTGGCAGGCAGGGGGGGCATGGGGGGGGGTGATGACCGTGTTATTTCAAATGCTAATAGAGTCGGGTTTAACTGCTCCTTTAATAAACCGGTGGCAACATTCGCTCGGCCGCTCGGAAGGTCAGAGTCCCCCTCCCCCCCTCCTCTTTCCGATTTCCACAAACATCGACACTATGACAATGGAGCTAGCTAGTTAGTAGCAGCAGGGACCAGCATAGACCTCCGTACCACCGCCATCACTACCACTGGTCAGCCATTGGCTAAACCAGCGGTGTCAAACATGTGGCCCGGGGGCCAGATGCGGCCCATGAGCTGATACCATCTGGCCCACAACAAATTATGTTGAACATTGTGGAACTGGAAATATTATGAAGTTACAGGGGAGTTGGCCTAAATATGTCAGACCTTGTGTGACATATTTACACCTTGTGTGTGTGGTCCTAATTTCCCTGGTTGTATTAAGGTAAGGAGACATTTTGAAGCTGTATAATAGTGCACAGAGAGTACATGTTCAATCATATCAGAAGTGTTTTGTTAGTCCAGCCCCCGTTAACTAGCATTTGGTCTGTCATGGCCCTCAACCTCAAATGAGGTTGACACCCCTGGGCTAAACATAGCGCTTCAATTGACGTGTGAAACTGCTAAGAAACGTTGGTGTGTTACGGTTTGAATGGCCTGCCCTCTATTCCGCAGAAGATCATTTTTGACATATTTTATCTCCACTTGTATACATCTGCCTTTATATACATGTACACGTGTACATATATACATATGCTGTGCTCATGCAAAGTGTCCTTACAAGGTCAGAAAGATTGTAGGGATGCATTGTACAAATCTTTTCCTTGCCTGTGAAAACACGGAAACAAAACAGAAGCAACCAGTACTTGTACACAGATGGGTTTGGAAGTGGAGTTGTCCTATAGTGCAGGAGGAAATGAACATTACAAATATGACCAAAGGGAAATCAAGTAGTCAACATAGTGTTCGGGTTGGTTTACACGCATACCTTAGCTCGATGTGTGTTAGCTTGTTCCCATTGTGTCAATGACGCCTCAATATGTTCCGAACCTCTCAACCAGTGAAACAACAGCACACAGAAAAAGGATTTTACGACACAGTCAGTCAATTAGGTCAACTAATTAACTTTTTTTTGGCATTAATGTGAACCCCTCCATGAGGTGGTTTCACTGGTTGATCAGGTTGATATTGCTTGGTGTGTGTGTGTGTGTGTGTGTGTGTGTGTGTGTGTGTGTGTGTGTGTGTGTGTGTGTGTGTGTGTGTGTGTGTGTGTGTGTGTGTGTGTGTGTGTGTGACGGTGGTACAATTGAAAAGCAATAGAATAGAGGAGTTACCATCTGGTTCTCTCGCTCTCTTGCTCTCGCTCTCTCTCTCTTGCTCTTGCTCTCTCCCTCTCTCTCTCTCTCCCTCTCTCTCTCTTGCTCTCGCTCTCTCCCTCTCTATCTCTCACTTGCACTCTGTTGTGCATGTTTAATGTATTTGAAACGATTTTCGGAGAGTCTCATGTGACACGAGCCATTGGTTCAAGTACAGGTCAATGATATTTCAACCTGCTTTGGGCAGCTGCTGGAACTATTGAAGACAAAGGGGTAGAGAGAGAGCAGGAGAGAGAGAAAGAGAGAGGGCGAGAGAGAGAGAGAAATAAATTAAAAGGAAAGAGTGGGAGAAAAATGTGAGGTCCGGGCTCCTTGGATTCAGCTGGACGCAATCACAGAACATTCTGCACCTTTCTTCAGTTTTTATATGACATTTTGTATTTTGTAATCCTTCCACCACTCCCTTGGTCATTTCCCCCTGCCCGTGGTGGAATACAGAAGCCGTGTGAATGAAATGCAATTTTGCCCGTTTAATGACCTCCCCCGTGACCTTTTTGGAGTGATGTTGCAGCGAGAGATTGGATTGAGGTTGGGTTTTTTTTCCCTGCACTAATCTCCTCTACGCCTCTCACCCTCCTCCCTGTTTCATCCTCTAAATTCATGAAGTCCAGCTGTCTTGGCTTCTCAAGCTTGTTTATAGAGAGCTTGAAATGCAACCGAGTTCGCATACTAGCGCAAGGGAGATGCACTCCAATAGTCAGAGAAGACATAGAGAAAGGGTGTGTTGAGAAATGACTTTATTTAATCTGTACATACATCCCCGACGTATGCGTCCATATAGATATGATATATCCACGGATCTAAGAAGTAAGCTCATACAACTGACTAAACATGTAAACATCTTGCATGGGATAATAGTATAAACAGTGATACATCCCAAATCAGTATAATCACCATGATTTGCATAGGTTGTAGGTCAATTCTTAAATCTGTCAATTTTTTGCCTCCAGGGAAACTATTCCACAGTTTCGCGGCAGGGCCAAAAAAACCATAGCCATATAACTCAATAGTTTGAAGCCAAGAATTTTGATGGCTATCTGGTTGTGGTGGGTGGGCCCGGGCGGCCCTAGCAGTGTTGTAGGGGATTAGGAGTGCTGAAATTCAGCCAGGACGTTAGACCATGCGGAAATTCAAAAACAAACATTTTGGAAAAAGAACTGTGAAACAAATGCGGTTAGGGGGAGGGAAACCAGTGTTAGCGGTGCCAAGACTTGGGTATAGAGCTTCACTTTATTATTTCTTTCTCTTTGTTCTTCTGGGCCAGTAGTCTGGCCCGGCATTTAGCACAAGCTGTAGATGGTAGATAGACAGACAAGCGATCGTAAACATCGACGCTGGCCAAATACAGATTACGATAATGCTCAAGCGTCTCTCTGTTTCGGACAGAATCGCCCTGATTTTAGGGAGATAATTCTCCCAAAACAAAGTGGGATGAGGCGATATCTCACCAGTGATCTGCTGCGGTGAGATCACCGGCATTTGGATCAGCGGTTTCTAGTCACTGTGGCCACTCAACGGCTCTCAGTCACCCACCCTCACAAACGCATTCACAACAGGGAATACGGTGAATAGTAGTTCATCGTGAGTAGTAGTTAGATGTTCTTGCTCAAAGGCTACGAAACTCTTTTGCAGGCAGAGGTCCAGGGATTCCAGCAGCCATTTGTCAGTTGCCAGTTGACCGAAAAGGATGGTATCATGTGGCTTGATAACTGACCTAGTTGGTCTTACAGCAATGTAATCTTATTTCCATTAGTCTCGAGGATGGTATGCTGCTCAACATTTAATGTTGATGTTGTGGCATTCCCTGTGCCCGGTTAGTCATTAACGTTGAGCTAGGCATAGAGGTATCATCTGCATAACAATGAAACATATCCAAATATTTATGCCAACTGGAAGCGTGGTGAATGTCAAATGAACTGCATTTATACTGCGGCTCTCGAATGACCGTGGACCCTCTACGAGCTTAGACAACTGATGCCTCACATCATCGAACCCATATATTTATACACCACCGGTAGTGTGGGCCATCTGATGTTGACAGCCAGCTCATATGGTTAGCAGTTAGCGTGAGGTGTCGTGCTCAAGGACACCTTGTCACTTAGCCAGGAGGAGGCGAGGATGCAACAAACAACGCTTCAGTTTCCAGGAGACCTCCTGAGCTACTTCCCCCAGCCCATAAACAGATGGGGACCTAAGGTTGAGCCCTGAGGGACTTCACAGGGAAATATCTGCAGGGGTAAATGATGTTGCCTTGAGAGACAGTGTCAGAAACTGTTGAATATGGAAGAGCTAAATAATTAAAAAAAAAGTATTGTTTACAACTTTCTGGGGGGGAAAACGGATCTCAGCAATACTGACAATGGCATGCAAGTCGATTTGCACGCCGACACACACACACACACACACACACACACACACACACACACACACACACACACACACACGCACATATACACAGATTCGGGGCCTATCCGGAGAGCTTTTATTTTCTCCAGGGAAGCTGGGGGTAATTGCATCTTTTACAGGGGGTACAATGTTATGAACTAGATTATCACCTAAATTACTGTTTTTTTTCTTCTATTGTGTGACTCATGAAACGGATACTGTAGGGGCTGCTGTTAGAGATACAGTATGTTCCACCGTGAAAATAAAGACAAAGTCAAGAAACATTGAGAAATGTGAGACATACGATATTCTGGCTTCACGTACTGTATGTCCCATTTCAAGATAGACTATACAGATGTATATAAATAAACATGGCAAATGAATGGTGTCAGAATAGGTACAGCTATGGTATGCACAGTCAGGCGTTTAGCTGTAACATAGGTATGTGATTACTCCTCTGGTGTTTTCTGCTGTGATTCCAGGCTCCTGTCATTATCTCTGTCTCTCTCTCTCTCTTTCTCTCTCTCTCTCTCTCTCTCTCCCTCTCTCTGTTTCTGTCTGTCTCTCTGTCTCTCTCTCTCTGTATTTGTGTGTGTGTGTGTGTGTACACGTGTGTGCATATGCATGTGTGGTGTGTGCATACATGTGGGTCTGGGCTGGTGCATGGGTGTGTGTGTGTTTGTGTGTGTGTGTGTGTGTGTGTGTGTGCGAGTGAACGTGTCTGTGTTTCTGTGTGTGGGTTGGTGCATGGGTGTCTGTGAGTGTATGTGTGTTTGTGTGTGTGTGTGTGTGTGTGGGGGGGGGGGGGTGAGGGTTGGTGTGTGCACGCGTGTGTGCGTGTGTGTGTGTGTGTGCGTGTGTGTGTGTGTGTGTGTGTGTGCGTGCGTGCTGGGCCGTGATGAAACATCTTGTTTTCTCCCTGCCTAGCAGCTCTGGGTTACTTCCCAAGCCTCGGGATAAAGGCCTTGTTTTGCTGCCACCACCGCCGCCGCGCATGAGTCCCAGCAAAACAAGGTCACTGGGATTAACGGTTCCATTTCTCTTTGGCTATTTGTGTGTCTGTGTGCATGTGTGTATGTGTGCGTTCTTGTGTGTGTGTGTGTGTGTGTGTGTGTGTGTGTGTGTGTGTGTGTGCGTGTGTGTTTTATTAAACTGTCAAAATCCAAAGTCATTATTCTCAAATATCCTTGGAATCCCGTGTGCACCTGCATGTGGATCCGATTCCTCCAGCACGTGATGGTATTAATAAGAGCAGCACTGGAGTTGGGGTGGGGGGCCGGGGGGGGGGGGTGCTGGGGGACTGTCACGCTACGAGATCACAGCCTCTTTAAGGCCGCTTTTCGTTCTAATGTCTTTGTTTCAAAGTTCTCCCGCGTCAAGGCAAGCGCTTGATGTGAGTCTGTCAGAGGAGCTCATGTCCTCCTCCCCCCCTTCTCCCCTTCTCCCCCCTCCCCCCCCTCCTTCTCCCCCTTCCCCACACACACACACATTAACGGAAACAGTTGGGCCGACAGACTTCCTCTCAAGCCGCTTGACAGTTAAATGATCTCTTCGTTATTAAACACCCCTCCCTCTCTCTCTCTCTCTCCCCCCCCCCTCCATCCCTCCCTCCCACCCTCCCTATCGCACCGTCGCTCCCCGAATGGTCCCCTCCTTCCATCGCTCTTCGCCGCCGTCGCCCGTCATCTCTTTATCTTTCCTCGACGCTCTCCTCATTTCTCTTTCAACTTCCTTTTTTCCCAGCATTAGTCTCTGTGGTGCGTTCCCCCTCTCTCTCTCTCTCTCTCTCTCTCTCTCTCTCGCTCAGTCTCTCTTTCCCGCTCTCTGAGTCTCTCTCTCTCTCTCTCTCTCTCTCTCACACACTCTCGTGTTCTTCTCTATCTGTCTCTCTCGCTCTCTTGTGTTCTCTCTCTCTGTCTCCCTCTGTTTCACACGTTCCTCTCTCTGTCTCTCTCACACATTTTCTCTCTCTCTC
The DNA here is from genome assembly GCA_002895965.2 of Coryphaenoides rupestris. Taxonomy (NCBI): domain Eukaryota; kingdom Metazoa; phylum Chordata; class Actinopteri; order Gadiformes; family Macrouridae; genus Coryphaenoides; species Coryphaenoides rupestris. The sequence continues at coordinate 240,832 of PIJE02000299.1, forward strand.
TCTCTCTATTTCTTTCTCTCTCACGTCCTCTCTCTCATGTTCTTATGTTCTCCTCTATCTGTGTCTCTCTCTCTCTGTCTCACTGTCTCTCTCTGTCTCTCACTGTCTCTCTCTCCTCGCTTTATTCCCCACATACCTTCCTCTGTTTTTTTCTTCTTCTTCCTCTTCGTCTTATCAGTCGGAGGAAGTAATTAATTTCCAGGCTGGCAGAGGCAAATCAATTAGTCAGCCAGCCAGCCAGCCAGCCAGTAAGTAAGCCAGTCAGTCAGCTAGTCACTTAGCCAGTCACTCGGTAAATCCTGCCAGTCAGTCAGCCAGCTCGTTTCTCAGTCGGTAAGTCGGTAAGTGTTGAAACATTAATTAAAAAGCCCCATAACGAGAGGCAGGCGGCCATCCGAGTGTCCAGCCCGGCTCTGCCCTGCTCAGAACCAATCGGCAGCCTGCGTTGTGTTATTGGTTTGGCCCGTGGATCTCTGGGGCACAGCGCCCCCTATGGCCCTTCTGCTGAAGTCCCCCCCTTTTATTGCTCCTCACTCATGTCAATCATAATATGGGGAAGATTGTTTTCCCAATCATGCAAACTGTCTGCGTAAAATGCCTACTGACTACGATCTCTGAGTAAACACATTAACAAAAAGATGTTTCCATTTAATGCGCCCATCTGTGTGTCTCTGTGTCTCTCTCTCTATCTCTCTCTCTCTCTCTCTCTCTCTCTCTCTCTCTCTCTCTCTCTCCCTCCCTTTCTCCCTCTCTCTCCCTCTCTCTCACTCACTTACTCTCTCTCCCTCTCTCTCTCTCTCTCTCTCTCTCTCTCTCTCTCTCTCTCTCTCTCTCTCTCCAACCAAGACGCATGAAAAGAAACTCTCTTACCTCTCAGTCGGGGGTCTCAACAATCAACAACAAAGCCGGAGCCTACGAAAATAAATTCACCCCAAAAAGTCTAAGAGCCAGAGAGTTTTTAGGGGGATGCTGTCCAATGCGATGATTGCAATCAAGCCGCAATCATTGGATTGATTTCTATTTATACCGATAGATCAGAATTCTACACATTATCATTGTTTATGGGGAACAGGGAGAGTGTGTGTTTGGTAGCCTGTGGGTGGGGATTAGAAACAGATAAGCATAGGAAATCTGTTGAAGTGGTATTATCTTCCTGGCTTTACCGTTATTTACACATGAATAAATAATGCACGCGTCAGATGATTTTTGAAGCCTGGGAGAATGTTGGTTCATGATTCATCGTTAATCGTGTATTTTGTTTGATTTACTGTGTCTGTAATGTCAACACTTTTTTGAAAGACGGACAGATAATGTTCAGAGATAATGATAATGGTAACAGGTAACAGAGACACACAATGTTAACAGGTGCATCTCATTTCTAGCGTTTCACACAGTCACAGAATTATTCTGTCGTCATTCGGAGGTTTTAACTTCATATGTGTCTTCTTTGTTTTTGTTTACAGCTATGGGAAAATTGTGTCAACAAAGGCCATCTTGGATAAGAACACGAATCAGTGCAAAGGTGAGTGGAGCCCGCTTTAGTTTTAAAAGCTGACACAGGTTTTTATTATCGTCCAAAAGGGAATATATTCTTGCTTCTATGGGAAACATTTTGCCTCAAAAAACACATTGTGACTCCATTGTCACAATCAGAAACAGCTTTACTGCCTTAGTTTTTGCAAACAAGGAATGTGCCTTTGTGCAATTGGCGCATAACATTGAACATTGAACATTAAACAGAGTAGAAACATAAAAACTACATTTTTATTTATTATTAAAAATGCTAAAATATATATTTCAAACATATATAAAAAATATGCAATAAAAAGGTTCAATTTAAAGAAAAGATGTAACGCAGCAGTGTCCATGGGGGGTGGGAGTCAATGGCACAACAGGTAACGACAGCTCAACCAACAGTAAAGGGAATGCTATTTGTTTCTGGATCACGCAACACTCGCCTGTTGCATAATCTAGGAATGGAGGAGGGAGGAGGAAAGATGTTCATATGATTGACGACCCTAACCCCGAGTGGACATGTGGTCGACAGACACATGTCAAGCTAACGACAAAGCTGTACGGGAAGTTGTGTTGATTATGTTTGGACAAATCAACCAAATTACAATGGTGCACTTTAGCCATAACATGTTTGTTTGTTTGTTGGTGCTGGCGGCGATCTTGAGAACCGCTCACACTCAACATTGCGCTTCCCCGGGTCCTCTGCAATACACCAGCCCTTCCGTGCCTGTTCAGAATGTGCCGATCGCTTGTGGCTTTCCCGAGAACCGCTCTTCCAAAAAACGTCGACACACTCGAAAGCGCACTTCTTCAGGGGCCTCAGCAATACAGCCGCCAAGGGTGAAGGCGATCGGGTTGAACGGTTGTCGAGAAAATCGACGGAAAGACAGACATACATACATACATACATACAAATGTCTGAGAAACTCCTTCCATTATAGCCATATTTCATTATAGCAAGCAAGCCAGTCTTCCTCAGCTAGCGCGGCTGGGCGAGCTAGCGAGCACTATGCTACGCTAAACCGCCCGATGAATGCGCCGCCCGTCGAGGCCGGCGCACGATGAATGACAGCCCGCCAATTGTCATCTTTGATGTTTTGTCACGCTCTATGCCAGATGATTTCACAATTGCACCGCAATTACACTTTACGCTGGCACCGCGAGAGAGGGCCCCCGCTCTCCCAGGCACGACACCCGCGCAGCATTCATCGGTTAACCAGCTGCGACAATGGCGACAGTATGTTTCAAATAGAGCTCACAGTAGGCGGTGGCGGCTGTGGCGGCGGTGGGGGCGGCGGCGGCGAGGGCGGTGGCGGCGGGGCGTCGGTTAGCGCATCAGCGCCGTAAGCTCTCTTTGAGGGTCCGCCTGATTGTTTGAGGGCTCTGAACTGAGCTTTAATCACTGTGATTGTGCCCCGCTCAAGAGGAGGGCGGGGAGGAGCAGAGCAGCGTGGTTTTTTTGGAGGGGGGGGGAGCCGTGATTGGTGCTCTGGTGCTCTCACACACACATCCCCCCCACCCCCTCCTCCAGCTGCACATCTTCAAACATGGCCGACGGCGACTCCCGAGCACGGCGTCACAAGTCAAGCAATCAAGCCACGCGAGCGTCACGACAAGTAGCGAGCGGCGATGAATTTAATGTATTAGGAGGAATTAAATTGACTGACATTGACTTTGAATGCGGCGGAGAAACAATCGCTTTTGAATTTTCTTTAAAAGTCGACACGTGACGTCACGTTCTTCTCTCTCTGTCTCTCTCTGTCTCTCTCTCTCTTTCTCTGTCTCTCTCTGTCTCTCGGTCTCTCTCTCTCACGTTCTTCTCTCTCTCATGTTCTTCTCTGTCTCTCTCTCTCTCACACACATACTCTCTCTCTGTCTCTTTCTCTCATGTTCTTATATCAGTCTCTTATTATCTTATTCTCGCTCTCTCTCTCTCTCTCTCTCTCTCTCTCTCTCGTGTTCTCTCACTCTCTCTGTATTCGCTCTCTCTGTCTCTCTCTCTCTCTCTCTCTCTCAGATACGTTTTGAAATGAGATTCTTCACTTCAGTTCAAGTGGTTCCTCCGATCCAAAATGTTGCCCGATAACCTTCCTCTGGGTTCAGAGTGCAGTGGGGATCAGTGATCACGTGATGCGCGGTTTTGGGTCGAGAGCGAACATAACACAATATAAACGATGGCTCTGATTTACATACTGTAATGGCGCTACTAAATATTGCAGCGATGTAGTTTATGAAGGTATTCCCATTATTGTTTTGTTTGGGCGGTGATTTGCTTGCGGATTACACCCATTCAAATTAATTTGTTCACTGATTAAAGTGCATGGGGTTGCGGGCGGGGATGGGGGATGGGGGGAGGGTTACTCTGGGTGAGCCTGCATGGCGAAATACACCAGCGCACACAGACAGTGTGTGTGTGTCTGTGTGTGTGTGTATGTGTGTGTGCGTGCGTGCGTGCGTGCGTGTGTGTGTGTGTGTGTGTGTGTGTGTGTGCGCTAACCGCATCAACAGCCTCCTTCGCCTGGTTATCACTTTGAGAATTGATTTAGTCCAGGTTATCTCAATGCAGCCAACGTAAACACAGAGAGCCCTTGGGGTTCGGCTCATTGTGAACACACACAGAGAGAGAGACTGGTGTCCTCTCAGCAGAGTGGGAGAGGAGCATGGCGTGCAGGGAGGGGGAAAGGGGGAGAGTCTGCTTCAGATTGGAAACGGATTCGATTTCCCAAAGACCTATCTCACTGTCACACACACACCTGCACACACATACGCGCACACACATGTATGCACATGCGCACACACACGCACACACACACATGCTGGTGCACACACGCACACACACACACATGCATGCACATGCACATGTAGCCACACTCGCATGCACACACACACATGCAGAGCCCAAAGCCAAGGAGGTTGGCTTTGGTCCTCAGGAGATTAGATAGGATATGTGTGTGTGTGTGTGTGTGTGTGTGTGTGTGTGTGTGTGTGTGTGTGTGTGTGTGTGTGTGTGTGTGTGTGTGTGTGTGTGTGTGTGTGTGTGTGTGTGTGTGTGTGTGTGAGAAAGTGAGGGAGGGGAGAGAGAGAGAGAGCATATCCATGTTGTTTCCTATGTGCACGTGTGCAGAAATGGTTACATTTATATTTATAGTCATTTATCCAAAGTGACTTACAGGTGAGGCTGAGAACACAATCACAGCACGCACACACCATCAGAGGAACTACAACACACTAAAGTTCTGCTCAATAAACTGCTGCATGAGCAAGTTTCTAAAAAACAAGCCCATGTCTATAGGAGTCGGGACACAAGGTTAGTTATTCATCATCACCCGTCACCATATATGTTCTACAATGCAACACAATTACTCTAACAACAAAGTACAGCAACAAAAAAAATATTCTTCAGTATTCAAGACTACATAATCAGCATAATCAGTCCATGTCCAGCAAGGTTAATATCCTACGCGTGTTCCTTCATAAGACCAACGTTCGGGGACAAAAAGGAATGAAATGAGAGCGATTATATAATTTGGCCGATATTATTGTCACGTCTCTGGTTCTCCGGAAATATCCTTATCACGCAGCCCAGAGGAGCTATGACTTTCATCCGTGTAGAATTAGTCAAAGGGAGGGGAAACTGGAACGTTCTGCTCAAAGTTTCTATGAAATGTGTGAACGGCGTTGCAATTCAAAGGCTAGTGGAACAATTCTAGAATGTTCTCTTGGGTTTCGGCGTGGCGAACAGGAAGACTCGTTGCTAAAATAGCGCCGTGGTGGCAGGACCCACCCTCCCTGTCACAGCAACGCCTCCGACAACGCCGTCAATGCTTACACGGATGGCATGGATCGCTTTTTATCCAAAGCGCTTTTACAGTATTGCCTCACATTCAAGATTCAAGATTCAAGATTTCTTTATTGCCATATGTAACAAGGACAATGGAATGCTTCTTCCTATTCGCTCCTGCAGTATTCTTTTAAACAAATTCTAAACAACTCAAACAATTAGTAGTAGTACCTAGGAAGTAGAGTGAAAAGTACAGTAAAAACGTTTTCTTCTGAACAATATATCCTTATAAACATAAATACAAAAACTAATCTGGACAATTAGTAATATAGTACTTAATAAGTACGGTAAAAGTAAAAAATAAAGGAGTAATACTCTGGCTGTTGGTGCAAAAATATATTCTTTGCTATGCTAGTAAAGCCTCCACCATTAAAGAAGATTACTTCATGATAATTAGTGGAATTATGATATCAGGTCAACAGACGTGCTACTTTTGTAACACGCATGTTGTTGTTGTTTGTTGTTGTCTACTGTGCCACACGGCACACTGATATTACAGTCGATCTCCGCTCACACTCAACAATGAGAGTTGCCTGTTTTTGTCGATCGGCCCCTACTGCGGTAACCGTGAACACCGGAGAGAAGTATTTCTGTTGTTTTCTCTCGTGTATCTAACTTTAACCAAAGCAGCGCAGGTCGCGCCCGAGACAAAGAGAGAGACGTGCCAGACATTGTGTCTCGCCGTCGACCCCGCAGCGCTGCCTCGCCTGAGACCGGTGTCTTTCAGCTGCTCGGGGACGCTGGGAACGCGGGACACGGTGAACCGAGGGGATGCTTTACAGCGCGCGGGCCCGGAGGCAGGGGCAGAACCCACCTCGGAGGGGGAAACACAGCGCTTCCTTCACAGCCTCGGGAACTCTGTTGCATCTTGCCAGGGCGTTGTGGATGTGTTAGAGCCTCAGAAAGTCCTATTAGAAAGCCTTTTCTGTCGGCTCGTGGGCGGGGAAAGGAAAACGCTCGTCTCCTTGAAGTCCTTCTTTCAGCATGGACGGTCTCTCAATCGCAGAACCAATGAAGGTTCATGCGATGACAAGAATTCCACCCGTAAACATTCGAGCATTGGCTTGTGTTATATTTTGCACTCTTAAAAAGGTGTATCACAAAATGTATGTGTGATGTGTGTGTGTGTGGATGGTGTGTGTGGTGTGTGTGTTGTGTTGCGTGCGTGGTGTGTGGTGTGTGTGAGAGAGAGAGCAAACAAGCTCAAGAAGAGTTATGCAGACTACGGTCAAATTTGGGTGCTGTGTGTGGTGCGATCGTAATGTGTGTGTGTGGTGTGTGTGTGTGTGTGTGTGGTGTGCTCATTCAAGCATGTGACAATTAATATCCACCATCAATGGACTGAACTCCATAAATGGATATTGATAAATGAGATGATGCATGGAGAGGAAGCTTCACACGTGCATAACTAGGCCGCGTCACACGGTGCATCTTGCGTGGTGAGTCGTGGGAGATCACAAGCATGTTGAGTCGGAGTTTAGGCTCGCAGATGACAAGAGGAGCACATTTGTACTTTGGGCGCTTTAAAGTGGAGTAGAAAAGAGAAGATAGAGAGAAGCTAGGCTAAACATCGCCCCAAATAAAATGCTGATAATTGTCCAGCAGCAGCACCTTGATTGGTGTTCTGGCTTGTTATTGTCTTTCACGTCATAACTATACATGTTCTGGGGCTGATTTGTCTTGCTCTGATTCCATGGGGAAGTCAACGGTGTGATTTAGGTGATTTGGGTGCGATTACCTCCATTTGGGTGTGATACTGGCTGTGATTTGTGTTGCAGGGGTCGCATTCTAAATCCGTTAAAATGCCATTTCCTCCATCGGTGTCCAATGTCTGACAAATGGACACATGTACACACATTCATACACACATTCATACACACATTCATACACACATTCATACACACATTCATACACACATTCATACACACATTCATACACCGGCGGTGGTGTCAACCACGCGAGGGAACCACCACCTCACCTGGCTCTGTTAGGGCGACGTGTGCCTTGCTCAGGGACACGTTGACACTCGGCTTAGAACGAGGAACCGGGGAGCCAACCGGCAAACTTCCGGTATACCCCCGGCCTACTTGAATAACGGCTTCACCGCTCGCGTGAGGGGGGGGGATCACGGCGTCGCTGTGTGACGGTGGAGTCCAGCTCCGCCCCTCTCTGGTGTGTTGGGTTTGCGTTGTGGCTAAATGGGGGGGGGGGGTTCTCATTAGCACTCGCATAAATAAATATGTGTGTGAGCCGGGGCCGATCTCAAAGCGGCGAGCGGCCACGATGCCTTTGAACAATAAAACACCCATCTGTTTATGAGGAGAACAGAGTGTGCATCCAAATAGAGACAGAGAGAGAGAGACAGAAAAAACGGAAAACAGACAAACAGATGTTCCTGGCAATGAAGAATGAGTGAGAGATGAAGAGGGATACGGTGACAAAAGACGGACATGGCGAGAGACACACACAGAGAGAGAGAGAGAGAGCGAGAGAGAGAGAGAGAGAGAGAGAGAGAGAATGAAAAACAACTGACGCTGAAAATATTTACATGCAACGCTGTAATTAACGAGGCTCTTTAATTGTCAGTTGGAATTTGAAACGCTCATGTTTCTATTGTTTTGTGTGTTGTGGTTGCGTACACACATACACACACACACACACCACACACACACATCCTGAAGGAAATTCTTGTGGTTGCATAGCAATACAATAAAACAATGGGGAAATAAACAGTCGAATAACAATAAAATAAAAAATAAAATAAGATATTTACAAATGTACAGTAGGTCTAAGTCTAAGTATAAAAATATAGGTGAAGTATAAAAATATATCGTATCACAAAGGTGTGAAATGTCCATTCATTGATGACGCTGCCACTTCGCCGATATACTCGCTTTACCGTAGAAGTACATTTTAAGGGGGGGGGGGGGGGGGGGGCAGAACACAAACAAAGCATGTCTGACAGTGCTTGCCCTCAGAAAGAGCTCATTCTGTGAAATGGCAACAAGAGACGGCTGCTACGGTCCTCCAGGGCTAAACGCACACCAGTCACCCCAGACAGTGAGATCCTCCTCACCTCGGTGGCGGCGCCGTACTGCTGTGACGAAAGGCCGACATTTGAGGTGACGACGTGCTTGAAGATCTCTTGGAAGTACAAAATAGTTCTGAGCGTGACACTGAATGCGCCCCGTCAGCGTTCCCCTGCACATAGCCTTGCAATTATGAATGCTTGCAACCTACCACAGCGATATATATTGCAGTCTCTTTCTACAAATGTACTCATTGTCAGTAGCTTTGGATAAAAGCGTCTGCTAAATGCCCTAAATGTGCTGTAATGGTAAATGTACACGGGTACTTACCGACAACCATCCTCCACTGGGCTGGGCGTGCCAAGAGCAAATGGGATGTATATCAATCCCGTGGTGATTTAGCGGGAGAACGGGGACGTTGGTGGTAGTGTTGTGGTGTTGAGTGTCACAGTAACAACGTGATGAACTGATGTTATTGTGTTGTTCATCTGTTAGTGCTGTCTTACCCTCTGGTCTATTCACTCACCTGATTTACCTTGTTGCCTTCCTTGTCTGTGTGTGTGTGTGTGTGTGTGTGTGTGTGTGTGTGTGTGTGTGTGTCTGTGTGTGTGTCTGTGTCTGTGTGTGTGTGTATCTGTGTTTGTGTGTGTCTGTCTCTGTGTGTTCGCTGTCTGTGTGTGTGTGTGTGTGTGTGTCTGTCTGTCTGTCTGTGTCTGTGTGTGTGTGTGTGTGTGTGTGTGTGTGTGTGTGTGTGTGTGTGTGTGTGTGTGTGTGGTCTGTGTGTGTGTGTGTGTGTGTGTGTGTGTGTGTGTGTTGTGTGTGTGTGTGTGTGTGTGTGGTGTGTGTTGTGTTGTGTGTGTGTGTGTGTGTGTGTGTGTGTATGTATGTGTGTGTGTGTCTAGGCTACGGCTTCGTGGACTTTGACAGCCCGGCTGCGGCCCAGAAGGCCGTAGCGTCCCTGAAGGCCAGCGGGGTGCAGGCGCAGATGGCCAAGGTAGGAGACCCGAGTGGCACCCACGTCAACGCCCCGCCCACCACTGTCACCCCCCCCCCCCACCCTCTCACCCTGCACCCTGTCTCTCTCCAATGCACCTCAACAACGTTCATGAAATGTGTGTGTGTGTGTGTGTGTGTGTGTACACTAGTCTGTTTGTCTCTGTATTTGTATCTGTTTGCGTGCGTGCGTGTGTGTGTGCCCAGGTCTGTGAGTGTGTGTGTGTGTGTGTGTGTGTGTGTGTGTGTATGTGTGTGTACACTAGTCTATTTGTCTCTGTATTTGTATCTGTTTGCGTGCGTGCGTGTGTGCCCAGGTCTGTGAGTGTGTGTGAGTGTGTGTGTGTGTGTGTGTGTGTGTGTGTGTGTGTGTGTGTGTATGTTGTGTGTGTGTGTGCGTACGTGCAGCGTTCTGTTTACCTCCATACATTTGCATGCATCACGCGGCGCTCAGAGGCTCTGAGGAGCTCCGTTCCCACACCTCATCAAGGACGTTCTCCTCACACACCCGCAATCAGCCACATAGGTCACCGCGCAACACACACACACACACACACACACACACACGGTGGATGCATGCAGACGGCCGTGTGTGTGTGTTGTGTGTGTGTGTGTGTGCGAAACAGTATAAGTATAGGGCTATGCCTGATGAGCTCTGTGGAAGAGCAAAATCATTAATTTGTGCAATCATACTATTGCGTGTAACGTGTGTGTGTGTGTGTGTGTCAGAGAGAGACAGTGTGTGTGTGTGTGTGTGTGTGTGTGTGTGTGTGTGTGTGTGTGTGTAATGTCAGTACAAGCACAGATTGCTTCAACACACGACCAATCTCTTGCACAGACACACACAACTTCAACACAACCCAAAACTGCTATTGCTAAACAATGACTTATAATAAAGATACAAAGATAGTTTTTATTGTCCCGTAGGGAAATTCATGTTCACAGCATGTAGATAGAAACATAGATAACAATGGCATACAGATACACTCATAGATGACCACATGATATTATTATTATTATTATTATTATTATTATTATTATTATTATTATAATGTAATAATAAGCATCACACTCATAATCATAATCACAACAATAAGCATAATGATAATAATAATAATAATACTAACAACTAACATCCCTATGCTTCCAAAATGGAGGCGGTCATTGTGCTTGTGTGTGTGTTATGTGTGCACGGCACGCTTGCATGTTGCTGGGTGCTTCAGTGATATTGTCCTAAACGGGCTCCCGTAGATAGGGCCTGGCTCCCATTCAGGATCATTACAGCCCCATCCCCGCCCTGTGCCTCCCCCCCTGTTATAAATGGAAGAAAATTGCAATTAAAGCAGGCCAGTCTTCAGGCTCTGAGAGCATCCCATTGAATTAAACAGTGATCAGCCTCATCAGTCACCTCTCTGCCTGGCTTTAAACCTCTTTTCATTACATCTCTCTCTCTCTCTCTACTCTTCTCTCTCTCTCTCTCCCTCTCTCTCTCGCTCTACTCTTGCTCTCTTGCACGCCCTCGCTCTCTCTGGGATGGGGGTGTACTTCCGAGTGAGCAATGTTGACATGTTTAGCTGTTATTAAATACTGTGTGTGTGTGTGCGTGTGTGTGAGAGGAGCAGATACTCCACTGGCGGGGCGGGGATGAGGGATTCAACTCTGAACGGAGGAGAAAACTACCCTGAAGTTTGATGTCGCAGAAACGCTAGCGTAGCGCGCTCAGGGTAACCGTTTCACATTAATGTGAAATGATGGGAAACTTAATTAGTTCTTAAAGGATAACTTCGCCCATCCTCAACCTTGTCTCTATCTATCCGCATTGGGGATGTAGTGTGGAAATATACCCACAGTTGTTGCCGATGAGCGCTGTGTCACTGGGGCGCGAAAGTTAAACATTGTTCATTTGCATATACTCTATCCTTATACTATATCCTAGCTATATCCTAGCTTGCTGTTTACCAGCAAGGGGCCAACCTAACAATTGTGAGTGCTTGAACCTTGTAAACATCGTTTACTCAGAAATTCCTACTTCCGAGTACAACTGGAACACACCGTTCCATACAGGACCAGGGGATTCCCACCCCCTATGGACCACTATACTACGTTATATTATCGTTTAACCCCACTGACTCCCACATCATCTATAAATGCACGGATGACTGAGACTGAGGATCAATTTCGCTCTCCATTTGAAATATAGCCTTGCATTCCTCCTTCTCCTCCTCCTCCTCCTCCTCCTCCTCCTCCCCTTCCTCCTCCACCTCCTCCTCCTCCTTCTGCTCCTCTTCCTCCCCCTCCCCCTCCTCTCCCTCCTCCCTTCCTCCTCTCTCTCCTCCCTCCTCCCCCTCCCCCTCCTCCTCCTTCCTCCTCCCTTCCTCCTCCCTCCTCCTCCCCCTCCTCCTCCTCCCCCCCTCCTCCCTCCTCTCCTCTTCCTCCTCTCCCCTCCTCCTCCTCCCCTTCCTCCTCTCCTCCTTCTCTCTCTCCTCCTCCTCCCCCCCCTCCCTCCTCCTCCTCCTCTTCCTCCTCCTCTCCTCCTCCTCCCTCCTCCTCCTCCTCCTCCCCTTCCTCATCCTCCTCCCACTCCTCCTCCTCCCTTTACTCCTCCACCTCCTCCTCCCCCTCCTCCTCCTCCTCCCACTCCTCCTCCTCCCTTTACTCCTTCTCCTCCTCTTCCTCCTACTCTTCCTCCACGTCCTCCCCCTCCCCCTCCTCCTCCTCCTCCTTCACCTCATCCGCCTCCTCCTCTCTGCTCCTCTCTGTCCCCCAAACACAGTCGAGGTTACCCGAGGCCTCTCCTCTGCTCTAACAGATGATTGAAGTGTTTTGCCAATTCGGTTGGAACAGGTGAGGAGTGAGTGAGACCGATTGGTATTTGGGGTGCATCGTGTTGTGAGAGGCCAGTGTTTTCTAGGTGAACAAAGTGTGCTGCTAAGTGATGCGAGTTTCGGCGCGGAAAATGTGTTTCAGAAACTCAATTTGAGCGAAAAACGATGGAATTGCGCTCGTAGCGTTTTGGGCGGTCTGGAGTCTTGTGTGCCGACACCCGAGCGCCAAGTTCTCCGAATTGTCTGCATAGTGTTTTGTGTGTGTGTGTGTCTGTACAATGGAGAGTAAGTGTTTTGGGCAAAAAGAGAACACATTGGGAAGGTGTTCATCTTACCCTCGGTTCTTCCTTCCGTGTTCAGCTCTCTGTTTTGTCTTTTTTCCGCTGGTGTCGGATCCAACTGCAGGTGTGTTTGGCAGCGGACCAGTGCAACGTTTTGCCAACGCGGGGAGGAAATAGCAGGTTGTTAGTGAATAACCACGAGCAGTT
>PIJE02000299.1:261022-263522 GCA_002895965.2 Coryphaenoides rupestris
AGGTTCATAAAGCATTCATAATTGCAAGGTTAATAGAACGAGTTTCATAATTGCAAGGTTGCCTGCATAATAGCTGAGATAAGAGCAGAAGTGCCGTTCTGAATGCAGTCACAACATCTAAGAACAAACAGTATGCTAAACAATGCTAAGTACATATTAATTATGCCAAGACGTACAAACACGCAAGTTAGTGCTAGGGTTCCGGCCGGGGGGGAGGGGTCTTGAGTCTCTTGCAGAAGCTGGTGAGCGACTCTGCCGTCCTTATCATCCGGGAGTTCATTCCACCACTGCGGTGCCAGAACAGAGAAGAGTTGGGACATGGCAGAGCGATGTTTGCCTGTTCTTAGTGAAGGCGGTACCAGTCGTCGAGCCGAAGTTGTTGAGCGGAGTGTTCTGGCTGGGGCGCTTGAATCTATCCACCAAAAAGAGTTCACCTTTCTTTGCAGGAAAGGTATAAGTTATGGTTATGACATTTAAGTGGCACAACAACAATACAACGTGAAGTTTCTTCCACATTGCCCCCAAAAAATGCCTGAGATGGTGCTGGTGCTGGTGGTTGTGCTGGGGCTGGGGCTGGTGGAGGTGGGCTGTTGTTGGATGGAAGTTTTTTAAGTTGGTGAACATGTGGTGCTGGAATCCGCGTTGGCCCACTTCGGCCCACATTCTATTGTTGGCTTTCCGTGTGTTTTGGGCTGGTGGTCTATGTGGGACAAACATCCATGTGGTCTATGTGGGACGACATCTATGTGGTCTATGTGGGACAGCGTCCAACATCCAAAAGCAACGTGCTAAAAACGTGCTAAAAAAGAATGATGGTTAACCTCGAGATAGCTGTCATCATCATCATCATCTTCATCATCATCATCATCTTCATCATGGTTTAGCGAGTCTTCAGATGGTTTCCTGCAGATGCGGCAGTGGTGTGTGTGTGTGCGTGTGTGCATTGTGTGCGTGTGTGTGTGTGTATTGTGTGTGTGTGTGTGTGTGTTTTGTGTTTGTGGACACATTGCATGCACCTCACCGCGCTGGGGAATTTAATTTGGCTCCAGAATTGAGTCTCGATAGTCTGTGCGCAGCGTTTTTCTTTTCCAAGTGTGTGTATCATGTGTGCATTGTGTGTGTGTGTGTGTGTGTGTGTGTGTGTATGTGTGCGTGTGTGTGTGTGTGTGTGTGTGTGTCGGATGTTAAACTCGACGGAGAAAGAAGCTAGGTATGTGTCTCTGTGTCTCTCACATCTGTGTGTGTGTGTGTGTGTGTGTGTGTGTGTGTGTGTGTGTGTGTGTGTGTGTGTGCGTGCCTGTGTGTTTGTGTGCGTGCCTGTGTGTGTGTGTGTGCGCATGTGTTTGCATATGAGTGTGTGTCTCTGTCCTTTGGTTTTTTAGCCTACTCAGACTATTTCTCCCGCTCTAAAAGTAAATAACCTTGGTGTGTCAAGCTGTTTGCTGGCCCCGCTCTGCCCTTGTTCAGACGCCCAAAGACTGGGAGCAAAAAAAAAAAATCTCCCTCCCTCCCTCTCATCTGTCCAGCACAGCAAAAACACCCCACTATTACACCAGCGGGGTGGGTGTGTGTGTGTGTGTGTGTGTGTGCGTGTGCGCGTGTGTGTGTGTGCATGTATGGTTTTTGTGCATGCATGCATACAAGTGTGTGCTTGTGTGCGTCTGTGTGTGTGTGTCTTTGTATGTTTGTTTGCTTGTGTGCTGGTGTGTGTGTGTGTGTGTGTCTGTGTGTCCATCCAAATTCTCCAAAGAACTTCAGAATTCCCCACCCCCCCCCCCCCCCAATTTCTTTTCCAGAAACCGCCACGCAACACAAAAAGCACTCTCCTCCTTCATTGATGTCAACAGCTTATTTGTATTAATGTATTTTTCCCGCCGTTCTCTCCACGAACATCGGACATCACAAGTCCCTGTGTTTGGCGCAGCTGGCGGTTAGCGGGTAAATCGGCGCGGTATGGATTAGCACGTTGAGACGAGGGAGAGAGACAGAGACAGAGACAGAGAGAGAGAGAGCCTTTCAAATAGATCCACCCAGGGTCCCCGCCAAAGCATCCAACTGGCTCAAAAGTCCATGAAAGAGCCAATAACCGCTGGTCTGTCTGCCACTGCTAGTGCTGCTGCTTCTGCTGCTAGTGCTGCTGCTTCTGCTGCTAGTGCTGCTGTTGCTAGTGCTGCTGCTGCTGCTGCTAGTGCTGCTGCTTCTGCTGCTAGTGCTGCTGCTGCTGCTAGTGCTGCTGCTTCTGCTGCTAGTGCTGCTGCTTCTGCTGCTAGTGCTGCTGCTTCTGCTGCTAGTGCTGCTGCTTCTGCTGCTAGTGCTGCTGCTGCTGCTGCTAGTGCTGCTGCTGCTGCCTCCTCCCTCCCTCGCTGGGCCCCTCATGCCCTGGCTCTAAAGGAGAATGGCAGTCAACATGAAGAGTAGACCGATTTAACTCTTGCGGACGGTAGATCTTACAGTCTCTGACGTCTCATTTTTTCTTTCCCCTCCCTCCCTCCCGCTTTCA
>PIJE02000299.1:266022-269328 GCA_002895965.2 Coryphaenoides rupestris
GGAACATTTGGACCTGGGAAGCTGGGTCCCGGTACTAAAATGGCAAACCCCCTGCAAAAGAAAACGGCACGAAAAAAATGAAAGACGTTTTCAGCATGTAGGTTGCTAGCTCAGAGGCTGTTGTTGCTGTTGTTGTTTTTGCTATGGTGACTGTGGCTTACGTTAACACAAAGATAGCGGAGAAGGGGAGGAGAAGTAGTCGGCCAATGGCAGGCGTATCCCCCACAGCCTGCATCCTGTCAGCCAGACCAGAGCAGTGGAGCCCAGAAAAGGAAAAATGGATGCTCTGATGTCACCTTTGGAGATCAGACACACAGACAGCCACTCCTTAAAGGTCCCCTATGATACCACCAGGTGCGAGCCGTTTCACAATTGCCATGTGACTACCGTCTAGTGACATCACAAGTGGGAATGTCCACCTCGACGTATACTGACTAGATCAGTTTACCCGTCGGTGCAATCCACTGGGTAGGCTGGTAGACTGACGGTGGACATTCCCACTTGTGATGTCACTAGACGCTAGACACATTTGTGAAATGGCTTGCAATGGCTCATCACAATCACACCTGGTGGCATAATACTGTATGTCCCCTTTAAAGACTGAATAGGACATACTTACACACGCTTACATTCACTTTTTCAATGAACAGAACACAGCATGTTACCTGCCCAACCCCGTCAGTAACTCTGTGAAGTCGGGGTAAGATTTAGCATCTGGACTGAGCCATTCACCAGAGACACACGCCGAGAGCATCGGCAACAGCGACAGGCGTTTTCCCACACTAATCCCCCCCTAATGCCGATAGATGGAGATAAGGTTGAAGATCGCGAAACCAAAGTTATCCTTTCACTGTTTCACTGCAGTGCTAAACTGAAATCTATACTCCCTACCCCACCTAGTGTCTCCGAGATAAAGATAGACACACACACACAGAAGCAAACGCCATTAACCTAATTTCACCAAAGTGGTTCAAGATAATGAGCAGGAAAATGTTGGATGAAATCATTTCTGCTTGAAAAATGTGTGCCTAATGACCAACTTGCAGGTTGGCACCGTCTGAGTTAATTCATGCGGGGGGGGGGGGGGGGGGGGGGGGGGGGGGGGGGGGGAGGGGAGGGGGGAGAGGGGGGGGGGGAGTATGTGAAATGGATTTTAAACAGATTTTCATTTTTTGAACACAGAATTAAGAGCGAAAAACTAATGTGGACGTGACGTAACCGAAGGTAAGACGAACACCAGGACGTGACGTAACCGAAGGTAAGACGAACACTAGCGCGAGACTTTTCGAGCCTTGAGACCGATTAAACATTCATCCGTTCTTAGTTTCCGTGGCACACTCGATCGTCTGCACTTTGCGGTCCCTTTGGATGTGAAATATTATAATTCTAATATAAATTATGAGGTTGAGGTCCATCATTCCGATTCGTACTTTCACTCTCTTACCTTTAATTACGTCACATCCAAGTTCAATTCAAGTGCGCTACCAAAACAAATGTAGCTTGTAAATCTAAAAGTGACAGTAATTTCAAACTCGATTTGCTGCATAATTCCCCCGCACATTAATTAAATGGGGGAGGGGAACCTTCACCTCACAAACGCCAATTTTCTAGATCCAAGCGCAAACAACATTCGGGTGAACATAACATTCTGTCTGCGGGACTTTTTTTATTTCTTTTTTTTTACCGATGACACTCTCGGTGTCGTGTACATATTTAACTATCAATTTAGATTCATTTTTTGTGTCACAGCACGCATTTCACGCTTGTCGCCTCGATTCACTCATCATTGAGATGCTTGTTTTTTTGTTGTTTTTTTCCCGCTAAATGCCACCAAAATAAAAAAGCTGAATTGAAAGATCTCCGGCGAGTCCTCGTGTGCTAGTTTGTCGTTCACCGTGACCGCGGTGCCATTGGCCCACTTATGAGGACATCAGCATAACGCCGCAATGAACGTTGAACGCTGACATCGATTATTACATTCATAATGACTTGGATCGATGGAGAGATCAATCGATTATCACTGTGTCGATCAAACGCGGCTCGGCGGGGATTGCTTCAGCAGCAGCAGCAGAGGCAACAGTGTGATGGAGTGATTCTCACAACAGCCCTTCATCCCCACCCCTCGCCCCCCCCACCAGCAGCACCACCCTGGCCGAGCCCCCTAACTTGATCCCTACACGTCTTGGCAGGTGCACCTATAGTCTGTGTGCTATCTGTCTAAACACAGAGAAGGATCGGACCACATAGTTCAGCAGGCAGGAGACTCACAAGAAGCGAATTCATCCATGGGTGCCTCTCTCTCACTCTCTCTGTGGCATCACTTTCTCTTCTGGTCTTCACTCAAGGTTGATGAATTAGAGAGACAGTTGTGAAGACGCTGGCACGCCGTGCACCACAACCAGACCAACCGCATTTTCACACGTTTCCGCACGGAACCACACAAGCACCTGCAGTAAACCTGTCAGCGTTGAGCTTAAAAGAGGCCAAGTCCTCTTCCCCGAGGTAACGCTGAGCAAGTACAGCGGTGGGTTTGTACTTGCTCCGGGGGGTTTAATAAATAAATAGAGAGGGAACAAAAAAAAACGAGAGAAAACGGTGAGCCGTGATTCTCTCCTAGATTAAGATATTTACTGACATACTAAGATATTCAGTCTTAGTGGGGAGGCGCGCAGCGGAGAGAGAGATCTTCCGAGGCAGCTCACAGTGCTTCTCTCCCTTTCATTTAGCATCGGGGAAGTGGAGATAGCTTGCATCACAAAATGCGTAAGTTCTTCATCTGCCATCTGCTCAGGGTGTCCTCTTAAAAGGGCACATTTAAGTTCCTATTTCATATTTCTATTTTATTGTTCCTTTAAAAAATAAAAATCTCGACACGGTAAATGGATTGCGTTTATTTTGCGCTTTTATCCAAAGCGCTTTGAAAATATTTTGCCTCACATTCACACATTCATACGCACATTCATCAGAATCAGAATCAGAATCTAGCTTTATTGGCCCGAGTTTAGTACAAACAAGGAATGTGCTCTTGCGAAAATTGGTGCATAACATTGAACATTAAACAGAGTAATAGTATAGAAATGCTAAAAATATACAGTATATAAAAAATAAGCAAGATCCATTCATCCATTCATACACACCGACAGCGGCGTCTGAATGTGCAGTTAGGGTTAGGTTCGGTGTCTTGCTCAGGGACACCTCGGCACTTGGCTAGCCAGGGGGATCGAACCGGCAACCTGCCAGTTTGCCGGACAATCACTCTACCTCCTGAGCCACTGCCACCCATTTAGTTAGTATACGTCTTGACAT
>PIJE02000299.1:270541-288041 GCA_002895965.2 Coryphaenoides rupestris
GTCTTCATGGAGACCCCTGAATCTAGTTGTCAGGCAATCAACAAGGTTTCATATCAGCTACAACATCACGGAAACAAATGCATACATGCAATTATCTTTTGTGGGGAATATGTACATTTAGTCAGTTCCGTGGGAGTCTGTATGCTAATTCATTGTACAACGCTTATACAAACACAGTTTAATAGTCTGTATTCAATCATCTGCTGGTTTAATAGATCATTTGTACGAAGACGGAACAACCTGAGATAAGGTGTGTATGTTTTTAGATACGCGTCTGCTAATGTCTTTCAGACTGTGAGCTTCATTAATGTTCAACTAGGGCTGGGCAAAATGGAAAAATCTATTATCACGATAAGTATGTGGAATCATACACGATATCAATGAACATCATGGTACGCTTATAAATGTAAAATACCATTCTATACAGTGCAACTGAGGGTCATTCCATGGAAGTGTACGGCCCTATATGACTAATGAGTATCTAAATGAACAATTTATCTCCAGAGAACGTTCCACCTGTTGGGGATCTAGTACCTCTAAATGTGTATGTACCTTCATTGAGAATGCTGGTGGACAAGAAGACATGTCCTATGCATCCTCACCAGCCACTACTCTGCCGGAACTATTTTCTTTTGTGGCGGATGCCTCGATATATCTGCTGACACACCACGCAATTGTCGAATGCTTGATTCTGATTGGTCAATAACGTTCCAAGGGTGTGCGTTATTTTTTTAACACCTCTGCCTTTTAACAGTTCCAAGTCGATTCTATTTAACCGACAACGGTTAATTAGACAACGGTTAAATAGAACTATCGACCAGATGTTTCCTTCAAAGCAACAACAATGCACAAAGCGTCTCAGAATAATTTTGTTGCTGATTAAAGAGATTAAGTCTTATTCCTTAAATATTACAGGGTAGGGTAGAGCAGGCTTCTTGGATTCAGTATACTCAATTGTAAAAGGCAGACACACACAGGCACACACCCACACACCCAACCTTGTTAGTGTGACAGTGGGACCAATGCAAGCACTTTTTTGTTATTTTGTGCTAGTGTTAGGCATGGGTGTGTATTAGTGTGTATGTGTGTGTGTGTTTGTGTGTTTATTAGTGTGTGTATTTGTGTGTGTGTGGGTGTGTGTTTATTAGTGCGTTTGTGTGTGTGTGTGTGTGTGTGTGTGTGTGTGTCTCCGTGTGTGCAAGCAAGCTTTTGTGATTTTCTATTTCATTTTGGTAGACTGCGAGCGGCTAATCCTCTTCCTGCAGGACAGTGCTGCGGAGGGCAGCTGGTCGTGGGAGGACACAGATCCGTCCTATTCAGCGGGCAGTCGCCAGTTTGGACTCTGCTCGTGCAATCTATCACAACAGCAGATCACTGGGGTTGCCTTGCCCTTGGATCACACAACTTTTTAGTCTTCCTTTTTCGCATTTTATTATTGGTATTATTATTAGTTTTAGTATTGCTGTGTTGCTGTGTGATACACCACCCAATCTAGTGCGGTGCGGTGTTAGAATTGGTCCATCGGGCGTTGGGGGGGAGGAGGTCGATCGGTGGTAGTCTGGCATACCCACGCCTATCTCTCCACGCTTGGTTTCAGCGCTGGGCCAGAGCTGGGTCTGGGAAAGGTCTGGCTCTACCCCTTATCATTCATTGGTTTGTGTTTCTTTAAATCAATCACAATCATCTACAACCCAGGATGCAGAGATGGTTGCCCATGCAAAATAGTGTCGGTGAGGGGGGGACTTTTGTTTTGGTGGAACATTTGGACCTGGGAAGCTGGGTCCTGGTACTAAAATGGCAAACCCCCTGCAAAAGAAAACGGCACGAAAAAAATGAAAGACGTTTTCAGCATGTAGGTTGCTAGCTCAGAGGCTGTTGTTGCTGTTGTTGTTTTTGCTATGGTGACTGTGGCTTACGTTAACACAAAGATAGCGGAGAAGGGGAGGAGAAGTAGTCGGCCAATGGCAGGCGTATCCCCCACAGCCTGCATCGTGTCAGCCAGACCAGAGCAGTGGAGCCCAGAAAAGGAAAAATGGATGCTCTGATGTCACCTTTGGAGATCAGACACACAGACAGCCACTCCTTAAAGGTCCCCTATGATACCACCAGGTGTGAGTGTGACTAGCCATTGCGAGCCGTTTCACAATTGCCATGTGACTACCGTCTAGTGACATCACAAGTGGGAATGTCCACCTCGACGTATACTGACTAGATCAGTTTACCCGTCGGTGCAATCCACTGGGTAGGCTGGTAGACTGGCGGTCTACCAGCCTACCCAGTGGATTGTGATGTCACTAGACGCTAGACACATTTGTGAAATGGCTTGCAATGGCTCATCACAATCACACCTGGTGGCATAATACTGTATGTCCCCTTTAAAGACTGAATAGGACATACTTACACACGCTTACATTCACTTTTTCAATGAACAGAACCCAACCCCGTCAGTAACTCTGTGAAGTCGGGGTAAGATTTAGCATCTGGACTGAGCCATTCACCAGAGACACACGCCGAGAGCATCGGCAACAGCGACAGGCGTTTCCCACACTAATCCCCCCCTAATGCCGATAGATGGAGATAAGGTTGAAGATCGCGAACCAAAGTTATCCTTTCACTGTTTCACTGCAGTGCTAAACTGAAATCTATACTCCCTACCCCACCTAGTGTCTCCGAGATAAAGATAGACACACACACACACACACACACACACACACACACACACTACACACACACACACACACACACACACACACACACACACACACACACTCACACTCACACACACAGCATATATCACATGCGACAATGTGCTAAATTCCCTCTTCCCCGTATAGCCACTATAGAATGTGAAGCACAACATTTAAAACTCCAGACAGATGGATTCTCTATTTCTATTGCCTGCCGCCACATCCTTCTGATGCGATGGAAAAAGATGTTTTTTCATTATTATCATTATTATTATTTATTTCTGCAGACTGCAGTCCACAATCGGCGTCGTTTGGCCGTGGTGATACAAGTGACTGAATGGTGGATCCTCCATTGTTTTCCTCCCAGGAGGCATGAAAGGCACATCGCGCTATTCTGTACCGTTGCACACACACACACACACACACACACACACACACACACACACACACACACACACACACGCACACACACACTAGGCACCTCAACGTGATGAGTCAATCTCTTCTGCGCGCCCCCCTCTCTCTCTCTCTCTCTCCCAACGCCCTCCTTATCTCTTTAATTTCCCAGCCAGCCATCCCTTCTTCCTCTCTCATCACATCCTGGTGCTACGCCCTGGTGTGTGCGTGCGTGTGTGTGTGTGTGTGTGTGTTTGTGAGGGTGTGTGTTTGTGCAAGTGAGGGTGTGTGTGTGTGTGTGTGCATACGTGCGCGTTTTTCTGCCATCGTTAATGAGTCCCTCGGGACGTGACTGAAGAGCAGCCATTTTTTCGAGCCTTGAGACCGATTAAACATTCATCCGTTCTTAGTTTCCGTGGCACACTCGATCGTCTGCACTTTGCGGTCCCTTTGGATGTGAAATATTATAATTCTAATATAAATTATGAGGTTGAGGTCCATCATTCCGATTCGCACTTTCACTCTCTTACCTTTAATTACGTCACATCCAAGTTGGCTTTTTGGGCGCGTTGCGTCAAGTGCGCTACCAAAACAAATGTAGCTTGTAAATCTAAAAGTGACAGTAATTTCAAACTCGATTTGCTGCATAATTCCCCCGCACATTAATTAAATGGGGGAGGGGAACCTTCACCTCACAAACGCCAATTTTCTAGATCCAAGCGCAAACAACATTCGGGTGAACATAACATTCTGTCTGCGGGACTTTTTTTATTTCTTTTTTTTTACCGATGACACTCTCGGTGTCGTGTATATATTTAACTATCAATTTAGATTCATTTTTTGTGTCACAGCACGCATTTCACGCTTGTCGCCTCGATTCACTCATCATTGAGATGCTTGTTTTTTTGTTGTTTTTTTCCCGCTAAATGCCACCAAAATAAAAAAGCTGAATTGAAAGATCTCCGGCGAGTCCTCGTGTGCTAGTTTGTCGTTCACCGTGACCGCGGTGCCATTGGCCCACTTATGAGGACATCGGCATAGCGCCGCAGTGAACGTTGAACGCTGGCATCGATTATTACATTCATAATGACTTGGATCGATGGAGAGATCAATCGATTATCACTGTGTCGATCAAACGCGGCTCGGCGGGGATTGCTTCAGCAGCGGCAGAGGCAGCAGTGTGATGGAGTGGTTCTCACAACAGCCCTTCATCCCCACCCCTCGCCCCCCCCACCAGCAGCACCACCCTGGCCGAGCCCCCTAACTTGATCCCTACACGTCTTGGCAGGTGCACCTATAGTCTGTGTGCTATCTGTCTAAACACAGAGAAGGATCGGACCACATAGTTCAGCAGGCAGGAGACTCACAAGAAGCGAATTCATCCATGGGTGCCTCTCTCTCACTCTCTCTGTGGCATCACTTTCTCTTCTGGTCTTCACTCAAGGTTGATGAATTAGAGAGACAGTTGTGAAGACGCTGGCACGCCGTGCACCACAACCAGACCAACCGCATTTTCACACGTTTCCGCACGGAACCACACAAGCACCTGCAGTAAACCTGTCAGCGTTGAGCTTAAAAGAGGCCAAGTCGTCTTCCCTGAGGTAACGCGGAGCAAGTACAGCGGTGGGTTTGTACTTGCTCCGGGGGGTTTAATAAATAAATAGAGAGGGAACAAAAAAAAACGAGAGAAAACGGTGAGCCGTGATTCTCGCCTAGATTAAGATATTTACTGACATACTAAGATATTCAGTCTTAGTGGGGAGGCGCGCAGCGGAGAGAGAGATCTTCCGAGGCAGCTCACAGTGCTTCTCTCCCTTTCATTTAGCATCGGGGAAGTGGAGATAGCTTGCATCACAAAATGCGTAAGTTCTTCATCTGCCATCTGCTCAGGGTGTCCTCTTAAAAGGGCACATTTAAGTTCCTATTTCATATTTCTATTTTATTGTTCCTTTAAAAAATAAAAATCTCGACACGGTAAATGGATTGCGTTTATTTTGCGCTTTTATCCAAAGCGCTTTGAAAATATTTTGCCTCACATTCACACATTCATACACACATTCATCAGAATCAGAATCTAGCTTTATTGGCCCGAGTTTAGTACAAACAAGGAATGTGCTCTTGCGAAATTGGTGCATAACATTGAACATTAAACAGAGTAATAGTATAGAAATGCAAAAAATATACAGTATATAAAAGATATATATATAGAAAATAAGCAAGATCCATTCATCCATTCATACACACCGACAGCGGCGTCTGAATGTGCAGTTAGGATTAGGTTCGGTGTCTTGCTCAGGGACACCTCGGCACTTGGCTAGCCAGGGGGATCGAACCGGCAACCTGCCAGTTTGCCGGACAATCACTCTACCTCCTGAGCCACTGCCACCCCATATGTTTGTGCATTTTGTTTTATTCTTGACATGTTTGTTGTTGTTGTTGTTGTTGTTGTTGTTGTTGTGGCCATCGATCGACTAGAGTTAGGACTGAAGTGAGACTGCCTCCCTGGTCAAGCACGGCCGAAACAACTTCACGGCCCGTGGGTTGACAAACTGGAGGATCTGCCACGAGTGGCACACACTCCACTGAACACAGACACACACACGCACACACACACACACACGTGCACGCACACATGCACACACAAACATGCACGTGCACACAAACATGCACACACACATGCACATGCACGCACACATGCATGCACACGCATACACACACACACACACACACACACACACACACACACACACACACAAACATGCATGCAAACATACACACACACACAACTTCAGGTGTGAATTAAATGACTCGCGCCCACACACAGTATTAGAAAGCAGTTACAGATACCGAGCCCACAGGAGACTGTGGGATTCACTCATAAGTGCGATAAATGTTATTACAGGATGTACACTGCACACTTATTATTAATCAGACTCCGTGGAACAGACAGAAAAGTCAACACACACACACACACACACACACACAGAAAAACATGCGCCAAATCAAAATAAAGAGGAATCAGCGTGTCTCAATAAACGTGTTCGTTCTGAGCACTTCTAAGCCTCGATTTGCCTCGAGATATTAATACAGCGACCTGGCCTGACGTGAACCCCTGCTCCCGCCCAGATGTTTAGTAGCCTGCTTCTCAGCATTCATCTGAACCAGGTGGTGCTCATGGGACAAATCTTGGCAAACAGAATCAGAAAGCGCTGGGCTGGACTGCTGCTGCTGCTGCTGCTGCTGCTGGTGGGGATCTGTGATCGTAGATGAGGAGCAGAAGCACTCAAGTTTTCGATCGCCCTTGACTGACAAATCCCCCTGAGTAAGCCTAATGGTGTCTTTCTTTCACCACTTTGAATCTCCATTTCTCCATTTCTTCCCACTTTCTCCGCTCTCCGCTGCTGCACTGCACTGGAGTCCTTATAAATGGATACTGTCTGCTCTGTCTGCTAAAGCGTATATCTCCACGGCGGCGATAGCAGCCAATAATATTGGCCCTGCACACATTGGTTGATACAGGGAGGGAGGGAGGGCGGCGTCGACTAACTGTGGCCCGTTGTTTTACACCTACGCCTGAAGAAAACAATTTATTTTTGTCCTTACGATACAGTTCATTGTAGTGCATACTCACTTCAATCAACTCATACTAAACTCTTTCTCTCTCCCTCTCTCTCCCCTCTATCGCACTCTCTCGCTCACTCTCTGTCCTTCTCTCTCCCTCCCCTCTCTCTCTCTCTCTTTCTCGTTCTCCTTCTCTCTCCTCTCCCTCTCTCTCTCTGTCTCTCCTCCCCTCTCTCTCTCTCCCTCTCTCTCTCCCTCTCTCTCCTCCAGCAACAGGAGCAGGACCCCACCAACCTGTACATCTCCAACCTGCCCGTGTCCATGGACGAGCAGGAGCTGGAGAACATGCTGAAGCCCTTCGGCCACGTCATCTCCACACGCATCCTGCGCGACGCCAACGGCCAGAGCAGAGGCGTGGGCTTCGCCCGGTACGACGCACCGCCTCACACACACGACCACGCGGAGGGACGAGGAGTAGCTAGCGCTGGCTCGAGGATAGCCTGTAGCTCAGGGGGCGTCAAACTCATTTGAGGTCGAGGGCCAGACAAACAAAACACAACAAAAATACATACGAACCTCTTGCACCTCGTGCAGCTTAGTGGTTATTTGTAGGAACTACAACTGATTTTTGTTGTGTGATTATGGATAAAGTGAAGAAATCAATAAGAAAGACGAAATCAATTAATTTAATCAAATTGCCTCCCGGCCCGGATTGGATCTGCTCTCGGGCCGCATCAGACCCCCGGGCCACAAACGGTTGGTTGACTCCAAATGCCCCGACATGTGTTTATGATGCCGGATAAACTACACTTAAAATTGAACTTGTAACCCTAAAATATCGTAAAACAAATTGCCGCCTGTGGAATTGTATTCAATTCGTTTCGGCATTTGTTTCTTTGGAACACATGGAAAGTAATGCAAAAAGAAAGTGGCGTTTTCTACAATCGGCAACATGGTGGTGGCAGAGACGCATCTCTCAAGCCTGTATATCTCCGGCCACTGATTAGCATACGAGGTTGTCTCACAAATCAGACTTGAGATGAGGTTTAATATCGAAAGCTCAGCAGACAGGCTGTGAATGAATGAATAACTAAGCAGTGGCCTCGTTAAGGTGATCAGGGTTCCGTAGGCGTGCCGGTGCCCATACTTAATGGCACGAGACACACCTGTGTTCACCCCTACCACTAGTATTACACCCGGGTGATGAAGCCCTACGGTGTGTTTAACAGCAGCGAACGCCTCTCTGTTGGACACACATCACGGTTTGATCTCTACCTCGTTAGTATGGATTTATTTCCTGGTTCTGTCTAAATCTGGCCTGTGTGTTATCGTAGTGGACATTTAAATCCAAACAAAGAAAATTACAATAATGGGGTCCAGTGTTTTTTTGCACAGTGCCGCATAATAAGCAGCAATAATACACTCATAAAGCACAACACAGTTTTATAAATAACTTGATTTTCTGTTTCTTGTATATGTATTTATGTGCACAGTGTCAAGATCAGTGTTTTGCTTACAGCTTGAAACTTAACAGGACTTTCTGCCTTGTACACACTAACACACACACAGGCTTGCACACACACACACACACACATACACACACACAGGCGCACACGCACACACACACACACACATATTATATATTTAGCAATTATATGTTAATCCGGCAATTTATGTGTGTGTGTGTGTGTGGTGTGTGTGTGTGTGTGTGTGTGTGTGTGCATGCGTGTCTATCCGTGCCTCGCCATGTATAACCAGTGACCCTGAATGGGTCCAGACTGTACTTTAATCATTGGCACACTCTGCTGTGTAACTGAGAAGCCCACCCACCTCATCAGACACACGCACACACACACACACACACACACACACACACAACACACACACACACACACACACACACACACACACATGCAAAGGCTCTGCTTGCCAAGCAGGCAATTAGCCATTGAGCCGTGAGTGCAGTTGAATGGGGACAGATGAAGGGGACACACATGCAATACAACAGCCTGAATAGGACCATTTTACTCAACAAGAGGGAACCCTATAGCACACACACACACGCACACGCACACACACTGACAGACACACACACACAGTGACATACACAGACACATGGACACACCACACGCGCGCACACACACACAGGCAAAGCATGGAGAAACCTTTGCACATGGATGCACACACTCACACACACACATGCAAACGGCGACTTAGCTCGCACAGTTAAACCAAACACACACACACACACACACACACACACACACACACACACACACACAACAAAGAGTGCATGCACGGTTTATTCAAGATTCAAGTCGTTTAATTGTCACATAAACATACAGGATGTGCAGTGAAATGAAAAAGTGCCGATGCCCAGCGGAATGTGCAAAAGAACATTACAATACACATAACACAAATTGTAGGGTCAGAATATACACAATATTTACAGTATTGTCTGCAGTATTTACAGCAAAAAGAGCACAGAGGATGCAGCCACGTTTCTCAGGATATATTATTATATATACACATATATCCTGGTGGATACAAGCACGCAGTTAACCACATGTTGACGATGTGGACGAACCTCTCGTGTCTCTCATCTCTCTCTACTTTACTTTACTCTGTCCACACCAGCATGGAGTCGACGGAGAAGTGTGACGTGGTGATCCAGAACTTCAACGGGAAGTTCCTCAAAACACCGCCGGGCATGACAGGTAAGAGTTCTCTCCCTTCGCCGAACTTTAGATTCAGAATAACAATCAGCTTTATCGCCTTCGTTTTTACAAACAAGGAATGGGCTGGTGTGAAATTAGCGCATAACATTGAACATAACAGAACAGACAGTAATAGTATAGAAATTCTAAGCAATTGGAAAAATATACATGAATATATTAAGAAAAAATACGAAATAAAGAATTTAAAGAAAAGAAAAGATGTGCATTAATGTAGCGCAGTAGTGTCCATGGGAGTGGGAGTCAGTGGGGTTAAACGTTAATATAACGTGTAGTATAGTGTCCACAGGGGGTGGGAGTCGGTCGGGATCAGTGGGGGGTCCCGGGTCTTGTTACTGAGGTCAGTTGCCGCGAGAAAGAAGCTGTTCTTGTGGCGTGAGGCTTTGGTTCTCATGTGGGGAGGGACTCAAAAGATTTATGTCCGGGGTGGGAGGGCTCGACCACAATGTTACCTGCTCGCCTCAGGGTCCTGAAAGCGTGCAGGTTGCCTTTATCCTCCTCGAGGTGCTTCTCTCTTGTCTCGTTGTCTTCTCATCACTCCACCCACAACAACAACAACAACAACAACAACAACAACAACACAACAGGGTTGGATGTGGTGATATGATCAAGGCGACTTGTTCGTACGATGGTGTAAAACGCTGACACATGGTGCAACTATCGCCGAAGTGGGGAAGCAGCGTTAGCCGCTAGCAGCAGATCCATCTGTGGGGTGAGACGGGGTGAAGGCACATGTAACTGTTACAAAGCTAGAGACAGTGTGTGTGTAGTGTGAGTGAGTGTGTGTGTGTGTGTGTGTGTGTGTGTGTGTGTGTGTGTGTGTGTGTGTGTGTGTGTGTGTGTGTGTGTGTGTGTGGTGTGTGTGTGTGTGGTGTGTGTGTGTGAGGGGGCAACGTGAAGGGGAAAAGCAATAAGTTCAAGGAAACGATAAAGTGATGGAGTACGTGGGGAGAGAGACACAGAGACACACACAGAGAGAGAGAGAGAGAGAGAGAGAGAGAGAGAGAGAGAGAGAGAGAGAGAGAGAGAGAGAGAGTAAAGGGTTGAATTTATGTCTAAATGAGGACCAGAGGAGAGAATCATAGAGACAGTAAAATAGACAAAGAGTGATAGGACAGAAAACTGCAGCGAGATTGGATATAGACAGACAGAATGACATATTAAGGAGAATACCATCCGAGTACACTCACACACACCACACAACACACACGCACACACATACACAGCACCACACACACACACACACACACACACACACACACACACCCAACATACATGTGTTTGCAGCCAGGATGTGATGCTTCATGTCTGCTCCATGCACATAACTTACCATAACATGTATTTATTTTACATGATGCTTTTGGGCAAGTCTTTATATACATGTATTATGTGTTAGTTAGAGAGAGAGAGAGGGAGAGAGAAGAGAGAGAGAGAGAGAGAGGATAGAGAGAGAGAGAGAGAGAGAGAGGAGAGAGAGAGAGAACAGACGGACAGGCAGACAGCAGACAGACAGACAGAAGACAGACACATAGATACAAATAGAATAGATAGATAGATAGATAACTAAGAGATCGAGATGGATGGATGTGTGTGTTTGTTATTTTGTGTGTTGTGTGTGTGTGTTGTGTGTGTGTGTGTGTGTGTGTGTGTGTGTGTGTGTGTGTGTGTGTGTGTGTGTGTGTGTGTGTGTGTGTGTGTGTGTGTTGTGGTGTGTGTGCACCCATTGATTCATTGCTATGACCTGTAGCTGCTGTTTCTGCTGCTGATGGTGTACAGGACAGACACGCTCACATTTCACCCTGGAGATGCTGGATGGATCTCCCCGCAATCGATCACACACCCAGTTGACCCAGAGCTGCCACCTCATTACCAGGAAGACAATTAGTGCAGAACATTCTTTTATTTTATTTTATCGTAATCTTCGTCCCCAGAGAGTGAGAAGGAGACCCCCGCTGTGGAGATCGGCGGGAAAGACTTTCATTCATTTCTCTCGTCTCTCGACCTTTGACCTCCTAGCATGAGATCGCGCGGGGTCGTTGGTACGGACAAGCGCTTAACCATGTACATTTACATTTATATTTACATTAACCATCGTGGAATCTCTGCTCACCGGTTGTGCACAGCTGTACTCGGGAGTATGGATATACAGTAAATATCCATTTATCCGGAGACACGAGTGCATAGCAGGCTCTAGTTGATGTATCTATCCATCTATCTATCTATCTATCTATCTATCTATCTATCTATCTATTTAAAGATAATTGTTTTTCAGATATTAGTACATTTTTGTGTTTTGAGAAGCAAGCCTACGTGTATATTTTCACACTCTCTATCGAGATCCAGAAGGCGAGCTCGGTCTCTGAGGACTATCTAGGTGTGGCTGTGTCGTGGCAAGGTGTAACTAACAAGAGGAGATGTGTGTGTGTGTGTGTGGGGAACCCCCCATGGGGTTCCCATGACGACCATATACTGACAGGGTATACAATAATCCATTGTACGTTGCCCATGCATATCGTGCAATGATATGCATGGGCAATATCATGGGCTATAGAAGTTGTCGTACTCGACTTTATAAGTGTGCTTTTCTTCTTTGAGCTATTCAGGATTTATTTTCATGCTGATGACTTTTTCTTTATCACATTTGTGTTTTAATTCAACAGGGTTTAAGTGTTTTTTTTATTGTGAAATACACAGTAAATCCACAAGGTTATTCAGGACAATGAAATTCCCAAGACTTCACACTTGGCCGGTGTATTGCTGGGGATGGGCAGTGTGTAGAGTGGGCAGTTGTTTGGATGAGTCACATCCACTTTTCCAGGGGCATGTGATGATTATAATATAAAATCCAACATATGAGCTCAACAGAATGCAACAGAATGCAACAACCTCATTACAACCAGAACAGATATAGAACACGTTTATGTAGATTCAAGATTCAACATTTCTTTCTTGCCATATCTAACAAGGACAATGGAATGCTTGCTCCCCATTCACTCCTGCAGTATTCTTCCAAACATACATTCTAAAACAACTCTAAACAATTAGTAGTAGTACCTAATAAGTGCAGTAAAAAGTATTCCTCTAAACAGTATTCTTTGGAACATAAATTCTAAAACAACTCAATTAGTAGTACCTAATAAGCACGGTAGTAGTCACCAAATACTTAGTGACGTGGTACTGACCTGGGGAGTTTGAAAACACGTTTGAAAACATCAAACTTCTGCACCCGTTTCAGCCATCTATCAATCATCTGCATTAGGATCCATATTATCCAGCAGAGCAGCACCTCGGAGCCTCCGAGTCCCCAGGGGGGCCACGTTTAAACTACTCTGTCAGCTCACCGAGAACACAGAGAGAGACAACACTGTGGAATCCCACAAGAACAGGGTGCAGGCTTTAGAACACTCACACAGACACACACACGCACGCACGCACGCACACACACACACGCACACACACCTGCACGCACGCACACACACGCACACACACACACGCAGACACATGCACACACACACACGCACACACACCTGCACACACGCACACACACGCACACACACACACGCAGACACATGCACACACACACATGCACACATACAGAAACGACACATGACACACGCACACAGAAACACACACACATAAACACACACACACACTCACAGACACACACAGACATAAACACACACACACACAGACACACACAGACACGCACACACACACACACACACACACACACCGCGGCCCGTTCACGGAAAGCACCGAGACATCCAGACGACCTCTCCAGAGATATCGTTGAATCACCTGAAATCAAGTTATAAAATGCCCTTATGTTAGTTTCCGGGACAACCCAATAAAATGGCGTCTTTGTCATGTGTTTAGCATAACAAGGCACTGATCTCGTTGTGTGTTTCACGTGTGATAGATGCGTTGCGTTGCCGTAGCGACCGCACAGGCCTCGACCCAATCTCTACGTTTTAACGTCGGTTTGACGGTGTTTTTGCGTGAACATCGAGGGGAAAATCGTTAACCTTTTCAATGTTCCCGTGTTCTTATCAATTCATTCCCGAGTTCGCCTTTTGGGATCCATAAAGAACAATCCCGTCTCGTCGTCTATATCGCATAATCATTTTACTTTATTCAATTCTTTTGTTTTCTCTCACTTCGTTATTGGATTTGCGCTCTATATTCATCTATATACTCTATATACATCTATACTCCACCCCCCCCTCCCTCGCCCCATGGCATCTCCATCTCTTCTCTGATGGTGCATCTCCCCACCGCCGCCGCCATGTCACTCAATCCTCTCTCTCTCTCTCTCTCTCTCTCTCTCTCTCTCTCTCTCTCTCTCTCGCTCTGTTTTCTATTCTTTTTGATTTATCTTTCAATCAGCCTGGAGTGGCGTTGTCTAAATATTTCTCTCTGCCATTTTTGCTTGAATATGATTGAGGGTAGACCTTCACCGACTTAAATAAATTGTGTGCGTGCATGTGTGTGTAGGTGTTTGTTTGTGTAGGTGTGGGTGCGTGTGTGTGTAGGTGTGTGTGTGTGTAGGTGTGTGTGTGTGTTGTGTGTGTGTGTGTGTGTGTGTGTGTGTGTGTGTGTGTGTGTGTGTGCGCGTCCGAGAGATCTAAAATTCAATACATTTTCAAATCATAGCAGGATGCCAAAGCGAGGCAGGTCATTTATCTGGTAGCTGAGTCAAATGTGACACAAATCTACACGGAGACGTTGTCAAATACTCTGAGGGACCTCGCCGGCGTACACATTTATCGACTTACTTTGTCGTGACTTTTTTTATTTTTATGTAAATGTTTTTTTGTATTTTAGTCAACAAACAGTAAACAGTGTATACAGATTATATTTATGTATTTACAAAAAAACAGTACAGTGTACACACAAACACACAGTGATAATAAATAAATAATAATAATAATAATGGAATAAATAAATACATAATAATAAATACAAATAATAAAAGTATAAATAGGACAACATACAAGACATTTACAGTCCCACAGTATGAATATTCATTCGTGACTTTCAAATGTAATGCTTGTTGTTGTTATCAGATGCTAGGTTGGTGCTTTGGAACATTTTGAATAGAATCCCTAAAACGCAACTTCGGCTATTTGTTGAAATAACAAATAATAAATAGCAAACTTTTTACTCTTTGACATTCTTAAAATAGTTTTTTATGTTGATAGTGTTATACTTCATTCAGACATTTTAATCTGTTGAACTCACTTTTCACTTGATTTCAGCTATTCAACGTTTCTATACGTCTTGAACTGTGAAGCTTTATTCAACGTTTGACTCATTTTATACGACAGCACACAATTCATTTCCTCGTTCTTACTTCCTAACCTTCCTCCTGCCTCGCAACGGTTTTGTGTTATGACTCGAAGGGCTTCGACTTTCTTCAACTTATCATTCAGATTCTAATTCAGTTCACGCAGTCTGCTGAGGTGAAACAGGTCGACAAGGCATCGCTGAAACACTAGAACACTACATTTTCATTCTACAGTTATTGGTGCGTGTGTGTGTGTGTGTGCATGTGTGTGTGTCTGTGTCTGTGTCTGTGTGTGTGTCTTTTACTTGCCCTGTTCACATTAAAGGATGGGGAAAGTGACCTCATTTATGCGCCAAATTGATTCCATGACAAATGTTATATCTATAAAGCGCACGTCGAGGCTGAAGGTTTATCTATGGCTGCCGTCGTGACGCGGTTCCGGTGCTCAGTGTGTGTCGGGCCCACACGCTCCGAATGAGGTCAGTTATGACCTTGTTCACCTCGTGGCCGTCTTGCTTCTAAACGCGAGCTGGTTGAATTTCCCACTCAGTTCGTCCAAACCGGCGAGGGTTTAGAGCCAAGATCGCCGTGTGTTTGTGGGAGAGAGTGTGTGTGTGTGTGTGGTTGAAGGCCAGTCGAAGGCCGGCTGAGGCTGCACACACGGCACACACACACACACACCACACACACACACACACACACACCCCTGAATGTTCTGAATGGCAGGGAGGGAGGGAGGGAGGGTGGGAGGGAGGAGGTGGAGGGAGAGAGAGAGGGGGAGGGAGGGGGAGGGAGAGAGAGCGAGAGAGAGCACTCTCCTCAAGCACTTGTAATTGTGCGTTTCTCATTATCTCTCCTCTCTCTCTCTCTCTCTCTCTCTCTCTCTCTCTCCCTCTTTCTCTCTCTCTCTTGCTCTCTCTCCATGTCTCTCTCCCTCTACTCCATTTTCCACTGTGTCTCCCAAGCGTTTTGCATTTGCCATTTAATCCTCGTCGGCCGTTGCGATGCCAGCATCTCCGTCAAGAGAGATAACGGCGAGGGGGAAAAAAACGGATTCTCAGTAGAGACCTTATTCACCGACTAGCGAGCCGCCACATCGGTGAGCTGGCTGGTTGAATCTTCCGTGGAAAACCGTGACAACTCAATGCATTATCTTTAGCTCTGCATTAGCATTCCAAACACATTTGGATTCAGTTTGGATGGTTTTCCCAAAGATTCCCGAGTGCCACAAGATGAATAAGCACTGCCGTCTAGAATATTGTGCCACCATATTTATTGCTCCACACAAGGATATATTTGCTTCTATTTACTAGTTACCATTTTTATGCTCGTATAAGAAAATGACTGTGCTGCACGCGGACACTTTTAATACATTTTTGCAACAACATCCAGAGTATTACGACTTTACTTATTAGGTACTATATTACGATTTGTTCAGAGTTGTTTTAGTATTTATGTCTAGAGTTTAGAATTTGTTGAGAAGAATACTGCAGGAGTGAATGTGGAGTAAGCATTCCGTTGTACTCGTTACATATGGCAAATAAAGAAATGTTGAATCTTGAAAAAGACCAAAAGAATCCAAAAAAGTCTGTATGTTGCTGGATGATATTCTCAGTATTCTCAGCACCCCCCCACCCCCGATAGGAATCGTACCGCTAACCCTGGCGGTGTTAATGCCTTGCTCTTACTGGCGGAGCGAAAGTCAGCACCACACACGGTAGATCCGTATACATATACACTGTATATAAACTATGGAAAGGTTCAGAAGTTATGAAGACGGGCCAGTGAGTCGGTGAGTTATTGGTTACGGCGTGGGGCCGATGGATGTTATTGATCGCTGCTAGGAACCGGTGGGGGGGGCGGGGGGGGGTGCGGGATCCATTAGGCGGGCGCGTTTGAGTGTGTGTCTGTATTTCAGGCGGCGGTGTTCAAAGCTCCGTCACCGTCGCCGCCGCCATTGTTTGCCGCCAAAACCCGCCGCACGTCGTACCCGGTGCCTTGCTCTGTCTCGGGCCACTTTATTATTCTGTCTTTGCTAGCCTCATCGTTTTCACAGACATGCGTTATTTATGTGCTGCTTTGGTAATCACAGACACACACACACACACACACACACCTAAGCTACACACACACACACACACACACCTCAAATGGAGTCAGTTGTGTGTGAGTGGTCTTCCGAGACCCATATATTATTGTGCAAACACACTCGGCGCATGCAACTGACTTCCAAATGGCACATTTTCTCCGCTATTGCCGATTTCTTTCTTTCTTTCTTTCTTTTCTTTTTTTCCACATTTTAAGCTCTGTGTCCCAATCTGTGGGTTTGCGCTCCATTTATCCCCCCTCCCTCTCGTTTGTCATTTCCATGTTTCATTGTGCCTCTCCCCTCTGTCTCCCCTCTGTCTCCCCTCTGTCTCCCCTCTGTACTTTGTCCGTCTTTGCTCTCTGTCTCTCTCTGTCTCTCTCTCTCTCTCTCTCTGTCTCTCTCTGTCTCTCTCTGTCTCTCTCTCTGTCTCTCTGACTCTCTCTGTCTCTCTCTGTCTCTCTCTCTGTCTCTCTGACTCTCTCTGTCTCTCTCTGTCTCTCTCTGTCTCTCTCTCTGTCTCTCCCTGTCTCTCTGTCTCTCTCTCTGTCTCTCTCTCTGTCTCTCCCTGTCTCTCTCTGTCTCTCTCTGTCTCTCTCTGTCTCTCTCTCTGTCTCTCTCTGTCTCTCTCTCTGTCTCTCTCTCTCTCTCTCTCTGTCTCTCTCTGTCTCTCTCTCTCTGTCTCTGTCTCTCTCTGTCTCTCTCTGTCTCTCTCCCTGTCTCTCTCTGTCTCTCCCTGTCTCTCTCT
>PIJE02000299.1:293293-313293 GCA_002895965.2 Coryphaenoides rupestris
ATGTTATTTTTGACTCGTTACGAATAATAGGATTTGCGAGTATTTATCCTGCATTTATTCATAATGACTGTTATTTTTCCTGATCTTTTGACATAATAGATTTGTAAGATTTCGGATTGTACCTGTAATTTCGGCGACGTGTGTGTCATTTCGTTGCCAGGATTAGCGGCGTACCGCACAATACTGACAGCTGCTAAAATAACATATCCGGAAGATCCGAGCCCAGCACTGACTCGACAACATTTCGCGTGACAAGGAGGGTGGGGGGGGGGGGGGGGCAGGGGGCGGAGAAAGATGAAGAAACAGCTCATACATTCGAGCTGAATGACATCGCCTTTATTGTACACTTCACCCCCCCGGGACAAAGCCACAAATGTGTCTCTGTCTGTCTGCTCTGTCACACAGCGGGGGAGACGGTCGAGACGAGATTGACAAGATGCTGCAGCATTGACGTTCCTCTTCTTCGTCCTCCGTCTCATCTCTCAGTCTCTCCTATCCTCATCTCCTCCTCTCCTCCTCTCCTCTCCTCGTTGGGGGGACTTCATTCATCGCACCCACGCAGCGTATATATGAGAGATGCGTGTATGCCTTGCCTTCCCGGGCTTGTGTGCTTTCGTGTGTTTCGATGTGTGTGTGTGTGTGTGTGTGGTGTTCTGTGTGTGTTCACGACAGCCCCCCCTCATCATTGCACATGAAATGCTGGTTTTTCTATCTTATAAGCAAACATATGCTCTCGCGTTTCAAACAAAAGGCTCCGAATAGCGTGTGTGGTGTTGTGAGAAATCGACGATTATTATTCTGTTTCATGCTTATTTCTTCATTCTCCTCATCTTATCTTCACTCACAACTCCTTCTTTCTCCTTTCTCCTCCATCATCTCTCTCTCTCTCTCTCTCTTGTGCACGCACTGTTTTTATTTTATGAATCTCTAAATGACGTGGTTATTGAAAGGAATACATAAAACATGATTCTAACCGTGCTAATGATCAACTATGTTCTTCTTCTTCTCTGTTCTATTTAATTGTGTAGATGATGAGAAGGCGGCAGTGTAGTGTTTAGAGAGAGAGAGACAGAGCCAGAGCCGGAGAGACAGAGAGAGAGAGACAGAGGGAGAGAGAGAGAGACAGAGGGAGAGATGAGAGAACGAGACAAGAGAGAAGGACAGAGAGAGAGAGAGACAAGCACAGAGAGAGAGAACAGAGACACAGAGAGAGAGAGACGAGACACAGAGAGAGAGAAAAAAGACAGAGAGAGACAGAGAGAGAGAGAGAGAGGAACAACAGATAGAACAGCGACAGAGAGAAGAGAGACAGAGACAGAAGAGTGAGACAAGACCAGAGGAGACAGAGAGAGAGAGAGAGAGAGAGAGAGAGAGACACCCGACAAGAGAAGGAGGGACAAGTAATGAGTTGAGTGCCACGTCATGACACTCCTGTTTTCATCCACTACCTGCTATGAGTCTTTGTTCGTTTGTCAAGTCTCACACATAGTTCTGCCGACAGGGAGGATTTGAAGTTGCTTCAGCTGTTGGAGCCGCAGGGAGACCCCCCTCGACCGCCTGGCCCAACACACACACATTTATACTCTGTCTGTGGAGTCTGGCAACGGTATCAATGTGTGTTCACTTATTCCAATAACAATGAGAATAGATGTCACCGCTTTCTTGAGTAAGTGCACATATTTTTGTAAGTGCATTTATGTCACTTTTGATTAAATTAAACGTGTTATAGATTAACTACGAGTAAAGGGAGTAAAGAGTTTCTACCAGTACTCATAAAGAGTTTCTACTGGTAAAAATTAATTGGCATACAATATATACACAGGTTTTTTGTTAAAACAAGTGGCCTCTGGTATTAGGATAATTTGATTAAAATGCTATGAGGGGATAGATCATCTCTTTGTTATAAAATAGAATAGAAAACATTTGCAGTTTTTGTACATTGTACAAAGGTTAGAAATTGATTTCTTTTCATGCTTACATATCATTGCATACCATTAAAGGTAATTACATACTATTTATTACTTTTTAGTGGCAAGGTTATACGTCCAGCCACTGTAATATCTCATATGCTGGAGTGATTATTTGCCATAGTAATGCAACAGGTACGCGTGCGGCAAAGAAAGTAATTGGTGTTCTTGAAATCAATATGTGATCTAACGTTTATTAAGTGATTGGCCAACTGGCTTTTCTCGTATTCAGAGCCCAGGGGGTGCCAAAATTATTCAAATGATTTAAAACTTTTTTTTATTTTTAGGAATTGTACAAAAATAGATTGAATTTACAAGACAAATGCGAGAGGTTGTTCCTGTTAAAATGATGTATTTCACGGGGACCCACGTCATGACTCAAAAGACGTCATTCTCGCCGCTCGTGAATTCTACCAAGCGCCAGAGTCCAAAAGCAATTTGTGGTAAATCATGTGTGCCCAATGTAATCATTTATGAGGTTCTGTACTTAAAAAACACAAAAGAGGCGGGAAAATAGAAGTCCTGCCAGCCAGCAGGCCCAGAAACACACGGGACCCCCCCCCCCCCCCCTATAAGATGGAGCAGTCGATTGAGTGTTTAATCGGGTTCAAGGTCAACGTTTGTTTTGTATTTCTTTCTTAATTCGGGGGTCCGCGCGCTTTTGTGTCGACGCCGCCGTTTGTGCTGCGGCTTCACGCCGTGTTGTGTGGGAATCGGAATTGGATGTCGAACAATGAAACACACACACACACACCCCCGCCTCGTCAAGTTGAAATTCCGCTGCTGTAGTAGAGCAACATTTTTTTACATTTTTCCCTCGATCTCTCTCTCTCTCTCTCTCTCTCTCTCTCTCTCTCTCTCCTTTTTCGGCTCGTCAGTACAACACTCTACTCTCTTTCACTTTCACTTTATTTCTTTTGATATTTGCATTTTTGTTCTGTTTTATCTTCCTCACGTTCCGTCTGTCCGCGGCGGCTAACGTTCCCCATTTTGTTTCTTGAGCTTTATTGACGCGTTGCGCGCTATAGGAAGCCATATTACCAATGCGCCCAAGGACAAGATAATTAACGCGGCTGAAATACGCACACAACGCGGCGCACACAACGCGAACACGGTGGGGAATCACCGCTTATAGAACTCATCTCTCCCCATTATCCCTCTCTATATATACCTCTCTCTCTCTCTGTCTCTCTACCATAGCCCCCGCGGAGCCATTGCTGTGTAAGTTTGCTGATGGAGGCCAGAAGAAGAGGCAGACGCAGATCAAGTACCCTCAAAATGGCCGATCATGGGCCCGGGACGGAGAGGTGAGCTCTAAATACGCCGAGGGGCTCGAGGGAATCTCCCGCCCTGCGTGCCAAAACTCTGCTTCCCGCTGCAGTTTCTTCTTCTGAACGTTCTCTGTCTGTCGGTCTGTCTGTCTGTCTGTCTGTCTGTCTCACTGTCTGTGTGTCTGTCTGTCTGTCTGTCTGTCTGCGTGTCTGTCTGTCTGTCATGTCGGTTTGAGAGGTCTGTCCTGTCTGTCTGTGTGTCTGTCTGTCTGTCTGTCTGTCTCTGTCTGTCTGTCTGTCTGTCATGAGGTAGGTCTGTCCATCTGTGTGTCTGTCTGTGTGTCTGTCTGTCTGTCTCTCTGTCTGTCTGTCTCTCTGTCTGTCTGTCGGTCTGAGTGGTCTGTCCGGCTGTCTGTGTGGCGCGCTGTCTGTGTCATTGTAGAATGACATTTAAACATTCCTTTATTTGACCAAATGTATGTTTTTGCTTCATTACAGAAATGACACTATTCCACAATTCTGCATTTTCACATAATGAAGATGTCTACCTCAATGAATATTTCATTGGGTTTTGCTTTCGTCTTATAATAGCCTCGAAATATGTACTTCCTGTACACGCTAATTTTAATAATGATGCCTACCGCTGCTTTCATGTTAAATTTAGATTTCCCTTCATTCAGCAAATTATTGTTTAATGCGGTTGATTAAATGTGCTATTGTATTGGAATGGAGTGGAAACAAATAGACTGCAACACTACATGGCATCTGGGGGTGTGAACATGAACTGATCGAGAGTAGAGTAGAGTAGAGTAGAGTATGTCGATTTGGTTTATTATAACTCTGAGTAGCCGACACATAAAGAGATGTAAGTGATGGGGGATGGAGGGGAAGCCATTGGCTAACTATAGCTAACTACCAGCCAATCAGTAGCCAGTCAGTAGCCAACCATCAGTAGCCAGTCAGTAGCCAATCAGTAGCCAGTCAGTAGCCAATCAGTAGCCAGTCAGTAGCCAGTCAGTAGCCAATCAGTAGCCAGTCAGTAGCCAATCAGTGGCCAATGAGAGTCGTGACTGACAGACAAACAGACAGACTGATAGACAGATAGACGGACAGACACCATCTCACCTGTCTTCCACTTGCTACTGATCTGTCTGTTTTTGTAATTGTGTTGGTCTAGCCCGCAATCACACTTTCAGTCTCCACGGGCTCTCAGTTATAGGAGTAAAAGAACGAAAACAAAGCTGAAGTAAGTTATGAAACAAAAGTAAATACAGAATGAGTTCAATGAAAAACTGAACACAAATCAATCAGGATTGTGGGCCAGTCTGTGAATGAGCCAACCTTTAACTTTTTATCTTTATTTAAAAAAAATTGTCTTGGCCTCCTGCGAGCCCAGTGTGGCCCGTGTGGTTGGTGGGCTACGATGGGGGGATGATAGCGGGTTGATGGAGGGCTGATGGAGGGCTGATGGAGGGATGGAGGGGGGAGGTGGTTGTGTGTGCATATGGAGGCCAGGTCTTCAGGCTGCTGCTGCCTGATTGAGTCATCTGGCCACAGGGGGCGGATGACTCTCTTAGCCAGTCAGCCGGACCTAATCTCTCACTAAATGAGTATGTTCATGGGATGCCCACACGTGCACACGCACACACACACACACACACACACACACACACACACACACACACACACACACACACACACACACACACACACACATGCACACACGTATCTACACGCACACACACACATGCACACACGCACGCAACAGTCACACACACACACACGCACACACACACACACACACACACGCACTGCGCATATTCAGTCACACACACACACACACACATTAGCAAACACATACTACACACGCACACACATGCACCACACACACACACGTGCGCATATTCAGTCACACACATCAGCACACACAAACACACACACACACACTCACACACACACACACACTACACACACACACATAGCACAGACATGAACACACACACATGCGCATATTCAGACAACATACTCACACACACACAAAGACATACATACATACATACATACATCACTACATACATACATACATACATACATACATACATCACAGCACATGAACACACACACACACGCATACGCGTATTCAGTCAGACACATATTCAGTCACACACAAACACGTCCCTACACACACACAAAGATACACGCACAGTCGCACATACATACATTTAGTCACAGACATGAACACATATCTACACACACACACACACACACACACACACACACACACATACATTTAGTCACAGACATGAACACATATCTACACACACACACACACACACACACACACACACACACACACAGCGATCAGCGATCTCACAGACTGAAGCATGTTCACTCAAGCTCCCAGATATAGGACACG
Organism: Coryphaenoides rupestris; assembly: GCA_002895965.2. NCBI lineage: Eukaryota > Metazoa > Chordata > Actinopteri > Gadiformes > Macrouridae > Coryphaenoides > Coryphaenoides rupestris. Next base: position 298,948 of record PIJE02000299.1, read on the forward strand.
TGTGCTCCCTATTTGCCCAGTCATGCGCAAATGTACAACATAGTGACAAGGTAAATGTGCATTAATTAACTCACTTATGCACTCACAGAGGCAGACATATGTAACCATGGGCAACATGAAACAGACATTTACACACACACACACTCTCACACACACACACACACATCACTCTCTCTCTCTCTCTCTCTCTCGTCATCTCTCTCTCTCTCTCTCTCTCTCTCTCTCTGATCTCGGTCTCTCTCTCTCTCTCTCACACACACACACACACACGCCCACACATCGTACATGGTGTGTGTGTGTGTGTGTGTGTGTACTGTGGTGTGTGCTTGTGCTGTGTGTTTCAAGCACAGACCATCCACGACACACACCACAACACAGGGTGCTGCGCACAGGTGCCAGAATAGTGTAACACGTGTAGTCTGCCGATATTACACAGCAGCCCAGGAATAGGCGAGGGCCAAATAATTTGCGATTAGCCTCATTGCTAGATCTGGGATCCAGCAGGCGGACTACATGTGATAGCAGAACTTCTGGTGGGGTGGAGACGCCACAGAGCCTGTGAAACCAACACCTGCGAGGGGGGCGGAGTTACACCTGGTTTCCTGTTTCATTACAGAGATATTCTGCTGAAGAAAAAAGTTCAAGAAAAAGTGTGAAGCTTTCAGAAGGCCATTTTAATTCATTTTAAGTGTTTTTTTCTGCAGTGGCCAGTCTATACATGGTGTTACGTTTCATTTTACAGTTTGCTACCGCTAGTCGAGGTTGTGTTCACCAGTTACGGCCCTTACATAGCTCCGCCTCCAGCAGCATGATTGGTCGAAACACAATGCACACTGCGTTTACGCAAATTATTCTGTTCGACAGAAAAAAGGAAAAATGTAATTCATATATATATATACGGTATTGATATAAAAATACATTAAACCTGCCTTACACTGCAGCCAACTCCATTTATTCATTGTTTAACCACAAAATAAGTCGTCCACCCACTTTCCAATCCAACTGGGGATTCGCTCTTTAAATCCATTTGCAGGGGGGGACAAGACATGGATGAAAACATTATTACTTTTGAACAAAATAACAAAAGTTAAACAGTTAAGAAATTCATAAGGGCAACTGAACTCCACACACTGTATCAGGCCTATAAGTGACATTGTATTAAATGTTGTTTTTCCACTGATTGTATTCACATTGAACTGTAAGTGTGTCGTTCACATTTACAACACTTGAACCGAGCTTGGATTTATTGTCGGGTTTGGGGAACAATTTCAACTCTGCAGACATTTTGGAAAAATGTCGGCATGTGAACGCGCGTATAACTGTAAGAAAGAGCTGACTCACGTCGAGACAGGAATACAACTCTTTATTTTAATCCATAAAGTTTGTCATGTATTCCAGCAGCGAAATAAATGACAAACAGTCAAGGTGAATGATGGAGAATAAGCCCAAAATAGACAAGCAAGGCCCAAAAGGGCAAAAAGAAAACACTCGATAATAAAAAAGTGTTTCCTTGAAAGAACTGTACTGTACTTAATGGTAACTCCTCCACCCCCCCCCCCCCCCCCCTGTTACCCACTGGCTTAGCAAGATGACTATAGGATATAAGATGTTGTGTACTGTGTGCACACACCGGATAATTCATTCTGTTGCTAACAAGAGTCCCCGGGATGTTTTTTTTGTGTCGCATAGCATCCTTGACTATTAGCAAATGCATCACAGTTACCAATTATATACACACACACAACACACACACACACACACACACACACACACACACACACACACACACACATAGACATTATCTCTGTCTGTTTAAGGATAATTTGTGGGTCTTACAGGTCCTGGCATGTGTGTCAGCACATGTAGTGATGTAAAAAAAACCCCACAACATTTAGATGAACTACAAACTACCGACTTAGACACACCGTTAATGCAACAGTAACAGCCGTGTTCCAAAATATTGCATGGAAGCCTTTTTGTGTGTGCGTTGCTATATTAATATATCGGGGGTGAAAAGGCTCATGCAAATGCATTCACGCAAAATTAATTTTCTCTTGCCTTTTGCTCTTTCCCCTGTGACCCCTGCAGACCGGCATGGCGTTGACGTACGATCCTACTGCCATGCAGAACGGGTGAGAGACCAGTCTCCTTCCTTCCCTCCCTCCCTCCCTCCTCCCTCCCTCCCTCGCTCCTCACCCCCTTCCGTCCTCCTCTACCTCCCTCTATCCGTTCCGTTCCGTTCTTTCTCTCCCCCTCCTCCTCTCTGACTGTACAAGTTGAAACTCATTCGGTGTGTTTCTGTGTCCTACGGCAGCCTCATTAGCATGGCTGCTTTTATAATAAGCAGTTCGAGCACATCCTCCTCAGAATGTAAAGTTTATTGAAATACGAAAAACGAGACTCAGGGAGTTACCCGCACACACACACCACCACACACACACACACACGCACGCACACGTGCACAAACACACACCCACACAGACGCACACACACAGGGACACACACACCACCCAGAGACACACAATCCAGATGTAGTGAACACTTTTTCTTTTTTCTTATTTCCTGGAAGAAGAAGACGAAGAAAAAAAAGTCAACTATTCAGCAGGCAGTTTATTCATGCGCATATACGCAAAAAAAATAATATATATATATATATATATAAATAAAGAATCCCAAATCTGTCAGCGGCGTAGGTTGGGTCCAGACACACACATTTTCTTTTTTTTTCTTCTTTTTTTTACATTTGGGAGGGGACTGTTGCAGCTCTGCTGTAAGACTTTCGTCAGCAGCAGTGGTAGCGGTGGTGCTGGTGGCGGGCGTGCTGCCTCTCTCTGCCTCTCTCTCTCTCTCTCTCTGCCTCTCTCTCTCCCTCTCTCTCTCTCTCTCTCTCTCTCCCTCTCTCTCCCTCCCTCTCTCTCTCTCTCTCTCTCTCTCTCCACACCGCTGTTCCTATGCTGGCAGCGTAGCCTGCCGGCAGACGGGAACGCCGGGGTTGGCTCGGCGTCGGAAACAGGAGCTGGCTGGCTGGCAGACGCCCGTGCACGCCGAGGTGGTGGGGAACGCTGTCGCTGGAGGAAAGCCCCACCCTCACACACACACACACACACCCTCACAGACACACACACACCCTCACAGACACACACACCCTCACAGACACACACACACACACACGCACACACACACACTCTCTCACAAACACAGACACACACCCTCGCGCACACACACACACACACACACCTCCAGGGAGACCGCGTGCGTCCGCTGTCCTAGCAATTATCTAACTGCTCTCTGCTCCTCCTCTCTTCTCCTCAAGTCGCTCTTGGTTCATCATCATCTTCCTCTTCAGATCCTTAAACGCCCCCTTTGTCCTTTTCTCCGTATGCGGTGTTTCTGCCACTAGCGATATTCTCCTCCTCTCACCTTTTTGCTAACGCCCGCCGATGTGCTTCCCATTAGGTGAGATTCTACATCGTTGTCACGCTGCCGGTACCTCACTTTATCCCCTCCGCCTCTCTCTCTCTCTCTCTCACTCTCTCTCTCCTTTCCTTTCAAGCCTTCATCACCTCAAGAGCAAACTTCCTTCACCGCCCTCCTAGGCTCTACCTACATCCCGCCACCGATACTGTTGCAGTTAATATTGTGCACTTTGTGTGCTCGTGCCACAGCCCAAGCTTCTCCAGCTCTCCACCCTCCTCTTTCTCCTCGTTCTCCTCCTTCTCCTCCTTCTCCTCCTCCTGCTCTTCCTCCCTCCTCCACCCACCTCGTCCTCCTCCTCCTCCTCCTACTCCACCCTCCTCCTCTTCCTCCTCCACCCTCCTCCTCCTCCTCTTCTGCCCTCCAACACCCTCGTCCTCCTCCACTCTCCCTCCTCCTCCTCCTCCTCCTTCTCCCCCTCCTCCTCTTCCTCCTCTCCCTCCTCCCTCTCCTTCTCCTCCTCCTCCTCCTCATTGCTCAGCGGTGTCTTGCCCTACGTGACACCGGGTTCACGCTCAACATTTCCAGGTCCTGCTCTTTAAGTAGCACATCACAATATCCTATCCTGTGCATAGCTATGTGATGTAGGGTCATCGGCATTCACAGCTTGTCCTTTTTTTTATTCATTAGTTGTGTTCCAATTATTAGTATGAGTATTTGTGTACGCTTTGACGTGACCTGTTTTGTACTTTGGTTGTCGGATTATGTCAAGGAGTCGTGACAAGTCGGTAGATGTCAAACAGGCAAGCGAGCCTCCTGTCGTCCAACACAACAAACCTTCTCTCCGACTCTCACTCACATTTCCATCGCTGTCTTCCTGCAACAAAGTGAAACTCTTGAGTTGAGTGAGACGTCTCCTTGAGCGAGACGCTGCAAGACACGGTAACTAACGGACCGGATCGAGCGGAAAAGGTAAAGGGAAAAAAAGAATAATAAAATAATAACCGCAGCCTATTAGGCCCACAACGATGGGGAAATAATAGAAAAATCCCAATATTACCCTCTCTCTGTCTCGCTCTCTCTCTCTCTCTCTCTCACCTTCTTATATGTCTTCTCCTGTTCTCTCTTAGTTCATTGTCTGTAGTCATGTAATCATGAATTCTGTCTTCAAGATCTTCTGGACCGCTCTCAGTTGAGGTGGTCTGCATTTCTGAAACGTACTGTGATTTCTGGTATCTAGGCTACTCAGTGGTGCTCTGCGAGGCGCTCCCCTCTTGCAATCATGTTGAGTGACGAATGACTCAAGTTCACGGTAGCTCAGGAGGTAAGAGCGGTTGTCTGGCAACAGGAAGGTTGCTGGTTCGATCCCCGGGCTCCACCTAGCCAAGTGTCAAGGTGTCCCTGAGCGAGACACCACCTAACCCTAACCACTCCTGACCTTGCATGGTTGACACCGCCGTCGGTCTATGAATGGGTGAATGTGAGGCAATACTGTAAAGCGATTTGGATAAAAGAGTTGTCTAAATGCGTCTACATTTCCCGGCTTTCACTATCCAACACATCCTGAGACGTCTTCTTCTTTGTTGTTGCGGCCTTGTTGTCTATTTCAGTGCAAGAATCACTCAATCAAACACATTAGCTACAACTTGGGCGAACTTCAGTTGGCCGTTTGTTGTTTCATCGCATTGCAGATATCAAGGCTGCGCTGCGCCGAGTATTAAAACACAGAGAGGAAGTAGACTCGTCCCACAGGCTCCTCTAAAGCCTGTTCTCTGTGAGGTCACGACGCATCCCCCCGCTCAGTGCTTAATTACGCTGAAATGCTAATGAGGCTAATTAGGGAGGAGAAGAGAAACCTTCAGAAGAAAAAAGGGGGAGAGCCGGCGGAGGTCAAGAGGAGGGTGAGCCGGGGAAGTAACATGAGAAGAGGGAGAGATGGAGAGAGAGAGAGAGAGAGAGAGAGAGAGAGAGAGAGAGAGAGAGAGAGAGAAGGGGAGAGAGAGAGACGGAGAGAAGGACGGCGAGAGAGAGAGGGAGGGAGAGCAAGAGATAGAGAGAGAGAGGGAAAGAGAGAAGGGAAGAGCGAGAGAGAAGGAAGGAGAGAGAGAGATAGACAGAGAGGGAGAGGGAGGGAGGGAGGGAGAGAGAGAGAGGGGGAGATAGAGAAGTGGGGTGAGAGAGAGAGAGAGAGAGACAGAGAGAGAGACAGAGGAAAGTGGGGTAAAAGGGGCATGGAAAAAAACCCCGACAGTGGCAGTTTTTTGGGGGTTTTTTTCCCCCGTCTTGCCCGAGGAAGGCGTTCCCTTGTTTGTTTGTTTGTTTGTTGTTTTTGCCGATGCGGAACCAAATCTTATTGGAAACATGTGTCCCTACAAGCCCTCGACCACTCGGAGATCATAGCCCGTCCCCCTCATTTATCAGGGTGACAGGACACCCCCTCGACCGCCGCCCTCTCACGCTCCCTCACTCTCTCTCTCTCTCTCTCTCTCTCTCTCTCTCTCTCTCTCTCTCTCTCTCTCTCTTTCTCGTGTGTGTGTCTGTGTGTGTTTCTTATCGCTCTGTTTTGGATCGCCCTTATCGCTCTCTCTCTCCGCTCTCTTTTTTCGCCGTTTTCTCTGCTCTTTATCTCCGCCTCTAGATCATCTTCTCAGTGCTTTCCACCGTCGCCGGCCACCCACACACGCACACACACACACACTCACACACTCAGACACACACACACACACACACACACACAGACACACTCAGACACACACACATGCTCAGACACACACTCGAATACAAAGATAACTACATAAATATCCTATTTATATACACGTGCATAAAACAGGATAACGTTCAACAATGGCTCAATTTTTAATGTACAAGCACCGCGGAAAGTCGATTATGCATGTATTATCTGCGGGAAGGATCCATTATGTATGTATGTATGTATGTATGTATGTACTATGTGTGTCTATACATTGATGTCAAGTTAACACATGGTATGTTTTATGTATCGTAAAACCACGTTGTAATTACGTATTATGAACAAGTCGGCGAAAATGGAAAGATGATTAAAACGGGATTCCATTTTCAAAATGTGGGCGTCAAATACCTCACTATATATACATTGCACACACACACACACACACACACACAGACTTAACATAAAAACGATACTACTACCAGCCCAGTAACACACCAACGTGGGGCGGTGTTTACTTGTCGGTCTCACCCAGGTCGGATCCGGCACGTTTTCACGTCAATCCCCGCGCTTCATGCGCCGGGACGTCGCGTTTCTTAAATCCGTTAACATTTAGCGTATTTGTCGTCAGCGGGCGACTGTTACATCGGCTATCGGCAGCCCGCCGCCCGCGACTTAATGGCCCTCATCAATAACCTTGGATGTGTCCTCTGTCGACTGTCTCCCCCCCCCCCCCTCACTCCCTCGCTCCCTCCCTCCCTTTCTCTCCCTCTCAATACATATCACGCTAATGAAAAATACAATAAACACAATCAGTTGGCCATATTGAATGGGCCGGCTCGTGTTCCAATCGTTTGTATTCATCAGTGACAGTAATACAGTAGCTGTAATGCGGCTCATACATTACTGTAACACTCATGAAAATGGATGGAACTCTCCGGTACACCGCTGGAGGGATCAGTTAAAAGTTTGTGTGTTTTCTCTCTCTCTCCCTCGCTCCGTTGGCCACGTCACACACACACACACACACACACACACAACACACACACACACCACACACACCACACTAACCACACCATGAAAGAGAAACAATGACATGAGGTGAAACAGCATGCGTAACCTTCGTCAGAGGAGATACATATATTATATAACATTAACATATACAGTAATATTGGGGCGGCAATACTTCAGGAGGATAAGGGCGGTTGTCTGACAACAGAAGGTGCCGGTTTCGATCCCCGGTGGGCTCCGCCTCCCTCAGCTATGTGCTGGAGGTATCCCTGAGCACAGACACCTCCTCACCCTAACTGCTTCCTGACGTGTTTCGGTTGTTACCTTGCATGGTTACACCGCCGTCGGTGCTATGAATGGGTGATTGTGAGGGTTGCAATTGTTTGGATAAAAGCGGATTACATATTAATGCAATCTTACCATTTTAATATATGTGGACCTTACACTTTCATGGCCATTTCTAATATTTTCCCTCGCAAACTCCACTTAATGGTTTTGGCGGGTTAACGTCCTTAATAAGTCAGAGTGTATCGTCTGTTTCCGCGATCCACTATCCAGCCTGACCCCAGCCGGGATATAGACCTACACTTAACTTGCGAGAGAGGTTTCTCCATTTGCTATTCTTACAATGTTTTGGATATTTGTTTTAGAGGTAAAACCAAAAGACAAGTTTGTAAAGCGCGAGAGGCAGGCTCGCGTTAGCCTGCGAGCGAAAGTTAGATTTAGCCGGTAATGAAATTCGCCGAATAAGAACTGACAAAGCGCGGCTCCCCTCTAAAGTGAACCACCACAACACCACCAGTAATAATATCTCATGACTTGTTTTATTCTCTCTGGTTAGACTTCCACCGTGCCAAAGCGGTTCTGAGCGGTTGCAGTAACCGCTCTGCCACTGGGGCTTCTCCGTACTGCCAAGTAGAGCGTGTCATTCTCAAGGATTCCAGAGTCTCAGACCACACACACACACACCACCGACGCAGACGGGGTCCTGCCTCCTAGTGAACGTAGCCAGGAGCCAAAACGTGTGTCTTAGCATCTTAGCAACCCCCTTTTTATGCTATTGCTCATAGTACTATTTAGTGAGTCACTTTATTCAAGGCGATTTACAAGGACTTACATTTACATTTACATTGAGGGCATTTGGCAGACGCTTTTATCCAAACCGACTTCCAATGAGTACATTTGTTGAAGGAGACAGCGATATATCGCTGTGGTACATAAAGATGAGATACGTGTGTTATTATTAGATTATTAGATTAAGTACGCCGTTATTGAGCAGTTATTGAGAGATTGGGGTGTCTTGCACAAGGGCGCCTGCAGGTAGGCTAGCCTGCAGATATTGCGGTTTCGAACCCACAACCTCCTAGCCGGGCGTGGAAGACCCCGAACCCTCACACCAGTGGTTCCCAAATGCGGTCGTGCCGTGCCACGCTGGTGTGCCGTGAGGCCTGTCCTGGTGTGCCGTAGGATTTTGTCACAACCATACATTATTATTGCAGCATATACACATATCTATAGAACACAAGTTACATTTTTAATTGACGATATCTGTGCTTTGCAAGCACTCATTTCCCAATACAGAGGCAACATTTTATTTCTATTCAGAGGTTAAGCTATCGATAAGTTCAAAATAAATGTACAAATTAATTATTGAATTATTTTAATAATTCATCAGTAATATAGTTGTTTTTCTAATTGCATTTGGCGTTAGTACATAAAGATAAGTGTTTACAGAGTGGTGACAGTGAAGTGTCGTCGAGTATTTTACACGGTCAAATGAGGACAAGTGTGCCTTGAGATGTTGGCTTGCCTGTTGGTGAGGTGAGCCTTGGGCACAGACAAGACTACAGATCAGCCAGTTGGTCCCAACCTTGCAGGAGGAATTCCTCAAACCTCAGATTCATGTGTTCATCATGACGTCTTGTAAACGTAAACCGGGACTCAAACCCGGATGCCTCAAATACTACGGGAGCCGGGTTGACAAAATGAAAGACAATGAGGACATGTGTATGAAGGTATCGACATCGGAACAATTTCCGTTGAACATCCGTTCAGAAATGAACGGATGAAAGGTGTTCTCTCTTGCTCTCTCTCTCTCTCTCTCTCTCTCTCTCTCTCTCTCTCTCTCTCTCTCTCTCTCTCTTTCTCTCTCTCTATTTCTTGGCTTTCCTCTTGACACTTGTATTGCAGTAAGTGCTGTTTTATAGAAACTTGGCTGTGCTCAAGGTAGTACCGGGGTGTCTCCCTCCCTCCCTCCCTCCCTCCCTCTCTCCCTCCCTCCCTCTCTCACCTTCTCCTCCTCCTTTTTGCTCCATTATTCAGCGCACTGTTGGATCGATCGGGCACCGGAACGCGGCTCGGCGGATGAAACATGTCCTCTCTGGATACACAATGATAAATAAAGCACTGGCAGCCCGGGCGAGCCACTGCCGCAGGGCCCAGGGAGTGGAAACGGGAGACGGGAGAGAGAGAGGGAGAGAGAGAGAGAGAGAGAGAGAGAGAGAGAGAGAGAGAGAGAGAGAGAGAGAGGGAGAGGAGGGAGGGAGGGAGGGAGGGAGAGAGAGAGAGATGGTGCAAAAACAGAAGGGCAGAGAAAGGGTACAAGAGATCCATCTTCCTCAATGCAGATGTTAGCGATAGCCACATTAGCCGTGTGCGCAACAGCATGGCGCAGGTGGCAACATTAAAAAAGAAATGCGCTCGAGAAGCTCTCTCGCTCTCCCGCTCTCTCATACACACACACACACACACACACACACACACACACACACACACACACACACACCCTGTTACAGTGTAAACATAAATTGTGCGGTGTTGGCGCGAGCGGGATCGAACGCTGCATATAAAGTGCGACAAGGTGTACGGGGCTCCTCACCGACAACATTAGCTAACACTAACGAGCGTTTCCCAGCTTAACCGCCTCGATGAGAAGGGGAGGCTCCATTTTGTATTCACTTTGGCATTTGGGTTAAAATGCGCTCATCCGCCTGTCTCCTGGGACGTCACAAGACGTTTAACGGGCACTTCTGAGGCCCCCCCCCCCTCTGGTCACTATTCACAAAATGGAACAGTGAGTTGAAGTTAGTCTGTCAGATTCTTGTCAGATGAATTCATGGTGCTGGTGGGGAGTAGGAGTTAGACATCCTGACACGATACCACTGAGGAGAGGCTGAAGAGATTGGCAGTCAAGCCTCCCCGAACCCCCCCTATAACCAAGACACGATCCAACCCTTTTAAATGACTTGGTGAGGGTTCTATTGGCCAGAGAGGGACTATTGTGTTGCAGTGTCCAATAATGATTGTTGCTAGATTGTCACATCTGAAGAGATGGATAACAAGACATCGGTTTAAGCCTTTTGCCTTTTCCTAACCCTAACCCTACAAAAACAATGTCATATTTCATTTCAAGTTACTGCGTTAGTAAACGCAAATGACCCCGGCTTTTGGGCAAATGTTAACGTTGAACCTGTGGTGCAGAAGGGATTGTGTGTGTTCAAATGTGTTCATTCAGCACAGGCACAGCAGACTGGCACAGGCTGAGAAAATACATGCGGCCATGTTTTTTTTTAACATGGCCTTGTTCTGTTGTTCTTGCTCCCCGTAGGTTCTACTCCTCCCCATACAGCATCTCGACCAATCGGATGATTGCACAGACATCCATCACGCCCTTCATTGCTGCTTCTCCTGTTTCCACGTATCAGGTGAGTGCTGCTATTTTGGACACCCCCGGCCGCCAGGGTTTTGGGGCGTCATACACATCATCATAGCTAGCGCCGCCGACTGTTCGGGATAAAATGACCCAGCAGCTACTATAGCTACTGCACAAGCAAGCAGTAGCTCAGGAGGTAAGAGCGGTTGTCTGGAAACTGGAAGGTTGCTGGTACGATCCCCGAGTGTCGAGGTGTCCCTGAGCAAGACACCACTTAACTATAACTGCTTCCTGACGTGCATATTTATATTGCGCTTTTATCCAAAGTGCTATTTAAAAATGCAATCTATTTAACATTTACCACACACAAGCAAGCTCATGCTCGATTGGTGGACCAGTGAAGCTCTGGATGCGCACAAAAATCCGCAGGACCGCCGTGGAAGTTTCCGCCATGAAATTAGTGTCATGCATTCGCTGGGTGGCCGTTTGATTGGGTACACCTGCTCGTTATGCAAATAGCCGAGACCGCCGATCCCCCCCTTGGGAGCGTCTCAAATGTTACAGTTGTGAAATATGGGGGATCTAAGTGACTTTGACCATGGAATGATCGCTGGATGCAGAGGTAGCAACTCGAGCCTCGCGCAAACTTCTGGTCCTCCCGGGAACCCCATTCGAGTACAAGTCACGAAAGTTTTCAGTTTTTCAGCAAAAAAAAGCAAAATGAAAAAAAGCCTCTTTATGTGTCCAGTAGCACCTTGTTAAAAACAGAGGCATGGGCAGAATGGGCCGGGGTTGAATGCGAAGGCCCTTTACAACAGAGCTGGGTGTGCAGGTTCACGCAGTTAAGCATTTTAACCAGACGGTAAAGTCGGCCCCAGATATACAAAAAGTAGTCGTACCTTGTTTGCTTAAAGACTTTGAGTCCAGATTCAAATCACAGTTTCTCTCTGCTTGCCTTTATCCAAAGCGACTCATGGTGAATACTGATGCGGGTCATTAGAGAGCGGGGCCCGGGTTAGGCATGGCTGCACGAGGATTTTGCACCAGCGGGCTGGAGGACGGCGTGGTTCACAGCCGGGACCTTTCGGTTCACATTGGAACACACAACTTACTTAAACCACCAACCACCACCACCAACAACACCACCACCACCACCACCACCACCAACACCACCACCAACACTACCACCAACACCAACACCAACACCAACACGGCCATGACGTACAGTATATAGTCGCCATTTTGCCTCATTAACGCTGCTGCTGTTGACAGGGTTAGTTTGCATACTCTGCTTGTCCAGCTTCCAGAATTGCCGAGGTGCGAGCGTTGCAAGAAAAATCGCCACGTGACCGTGTGCGCGAGAGCTGTCACTTTTGTGTCATATTTGGGGTCTGCTCGCGGGTTCTCGCACGCAGACTACAAATGAGATTTTGCGTTACCGAACGGACATTGTGGTCATTGGGGGGGCTTTCATTGACTGCGTGTTAGAAATTGGTGCAGGCGGTGGGTCGGGACGTTGGGAGATAAAAGTGACGATATTTCAGCTTTGATGATGAAACGCGGTGTTGCCAGTCAGTAGTTGTTGGCGCGTGTGTCTCCATGTCGGCCGGTAATTACGGCGCTGGCCGCTACTGGAAGCCCCAACTAGTGGTGTAATATTCTTCAGTATTACGCAGGGCTTTGAAAGTGGGCTTGTAAAGGGGTTGCGGCTAAACATTCATTTTCCTCTCGCTCTTTTTTGCGCCGTCCAATCTTCTCGTTCCGCCCTTTTATCTTCCTTCGTTCTCTGTCCGCTTTTGCTTTGTTCTTACATTCTTAAGTTTGTTTTATTCCCTTTTCCTCGCTGTTAATTTCCATTCGCCCCCCACCCGCCCCTCAACCGTTCACGGCAACATGGCGTGAATGTCGTTTCACTTTCGCATTTAGTTTCATCTCCTCTTGTACTCTTCTTGTGCTCACCTGATTCCTCCTCCTTTGGACCAACTTCAACATCATACGTTTTTTAATGTCTCTCTCTCTCTCTCTCTCTCTCTCTCTCTCTCTCTCTCTCTCTCTCTCTCTCTCTCGGCCCTCAGGTTCAGAGTACATCTTGGATGCCCCACCAGTATGTCATGCAACCAACCGTAAGTATTGGCGACATGAAAGTTGCATTGCCCCAACATTGCATCCGAGTACACACCGCTTTCTCTATGTGATTGCTTTTCACGGTTGGGTGCAGGTCATGTGACTAACTGCTTATTAATCCCTATCTGTGTCTATTTTACGGTGCGATTGTATTTTTTGTACGATGGTATAAATACAGCATACCGTCTATGACTCAGTCCTGACTCAAGCATCTGAGGCATCTGTTCTCAATACTTTAAAGGAAAAAATACTACTAATACTAAGGCTAAGCTCTCCCGCAATAAAAAATTATCCCAGCACACGTGAGTTAATTAAATGTGGATCACATTTCCGACATTGACATGAAACTGACAAAAAATGTACACATTTGAATCGTTTACCTTGCGGTGAACAACGAAGGACGTTTTCCCCAAACGTAAGGCGAGGAGGATGGGGGCGGGGGGGGGGGGAGTCTAGCGCACATTACTTACATATCATTTACATCGCATTAACACTTTATCCAGAGTGACTAAGGATGCATGCAAATGAGAGAATAACGCGGCCCGCCGTGAATAATTTTAAATTTTAAGTACCCCGTTAATTAAATAAAAATGCACAGGGACAGAAGAAGAAGAAGGTGCAAATAAAAAATAAAAAGTTGCATTAATGCAGGCAGCAGCAGGGGCCCCCGGTCTCCTGGCAGCTCCTGGATGAGAGGGAGGGAGGGGGGGTGAGTGGGAGGGAGGGGGGGTGTGGTTGGCCGTGCACGTCGGATGAACTCAGGTCAGAGCCGGGAGAAATGGGAATGTGAAACCTCCTCCTTGCTGAATCAGCCGGTGGGTAACCTTCTTCAAGGAGCCCTTTTTTTTACTGAAGCACGGAAACCCACGGCGACCCACCACCACCACCTCCACCGCCCCCACCTCCACGCCGCCACTGCCACCGCTCCACCTCCACCGCCACCACCTCCACCACCACCGCCAACCACCTCCACCGGCCACCCGCCCACCACTCCAGCACCGCCACTCCACCATCACCTCCACCATCACTACTCCACCGCCGCCACTGCCACCGCCACCTCCACCAACCACCGCCACCACCACCACCTCCACCGCCACCACCTCCACCTCCACCACCACCGCCACCGCCACCTCCACCGCCACCACCACCACCACCACTGCAACCTGCCAGCCGATTACTATTATTATTATTATTATTAGCAAGGAAAGTTCTCCCCCTGCTGCTGGAGACGTGCAACTGCAGGTTCAACAGCTCCTGTAGCGTTCAACAACAAAAAATGAAGATGTCTGGAGACAGACGGGTTCCAAGTTTAGATGTTTCACTCGTGGGTTTTCACTGTTTGGCTCATAAATCAGAAACAAGCACACAGATTGCCAGACTGGCAAGCCGTTTCACTGGTTTTAACACCATATAGCCTTTTGAGCCAGCAGTTAATCAAACCTTAAATTGAGTTAATCTG
>PIJE02000299.1:323293-330793 GCA_002895965.2 Coryphaenoides rupestris
GCAAGAAACGACTCCCTTAATTAACAAGGAAGAAATCTGGAGAAGGAACTCAGAGTGGGGGGATCCCTCCTTCCAGGGACGGTTCGGAGTGCAATGGGTGTCATAGCATGACGAGGCGTGAAAAAGCGAATCCCATGTACGCCCTTGTCAGCAATTACTGAATTAACACATTCTATAATGACGTATGTATTTGCAGATCGGAGTCTATCCGTTCAATGTTGAAGTTGCAAATTCTCCTCCTCAAGATTCAGAGATTTTGCAGAGTGGCGCTCCTGAATTTTAAGTAATAATTGGATCTCTTACTTACGTCTTGACAAATTCAGATCCTCAGAAATGCCCTGAGAAACGCTCCATGTCCCAATCGCTTCATGAAGACGCCTGCGAAGAGATTCTCTTAAAATATCCGTTTCTGCGATCTTTCTTTTATATTTTAGATTTTTCGTATGACATTGTCTTTAGTGTGGTATGAGAACAAGGAAGAGCAGAACAACCATATTTATCTTTGCGTTGCCTCCTTCTTTGTTTGTTTGTTTGTTTCGGACTTTCTTACGTTTTTTAGTTGTTGTTCTGACTGAATTGTTGTCCACGCTGCTGTCACTTACACACACACACACACACACACACACACACAAATGCTTCAGTATCGCCCCCCACCCCTCCCCTTTTCAGAAAATATGGAAAGTGCACACAATAAATGCAAACACATTGTTGACATTTCATAAGCATGTCCATATGTGAGTGTCTGTGCCATATGTGTGACGTGTGTGTGTGTGTGTGTGTGTGTGTAGTGTGTGTGTAGTGTGTGTGTGTGTGTGTGTGTGTGTGTGTGTGTGTGTGTGTGTGTGTGTGTATGGCTGGCTGTAGGGGCGTGGCTCCCTGGGACACAGGAGGGAAGTCACATGACATCACTCCCCTTACCTGAAGTGCCCTGCGAGGTTGAAGCTGTCTTGAAGGGCTTTTGTCCTTTTTTTTGTCCAATTGACACACAGACCTGAGTGTCAGTGTCAGTGTGTCTGGCCACGCCCCCACACATGTGGACCCGCCCACCGGTCCTACTGGCCCCGTCCACCAATGACAGCGGAGGTATTGCGCAAGAAAAAAACGGAAAAGAAAAAACAGTTCAACCAAAATCGAGCAGGAGCAGGGGGGGGGGGGGGATAAATTATTTGACTGATAAGGAAAAGTAGCTGAGTGAAGATAAGGCGGGAAAAAAGCAGAAGAGTATTTATGAGAACCTTTTGTACAGCTCGTAAAAAAAAAGTTGCCACAGAAATACTTTGATGATATTTTTTTATTTGCTTCAGTCATATGCCTCCCATGTCTTTCAAATTGTGATTCTGAGAGTGTCTGTAGAACAAGTGGATGTTGCTGTAGTTTGTTTGTCACTTGTTTCTTTTTTTTAAGTCTTTCAATAAAAAAAAAAGGTTTAAAAGCACTGCACGTTGGGGGGGGGGGCGGGGCCCTCGTTTGTTGTGAGTTGTGTCCGCCTGCCACTAGAGGTCGCTGTTTCGCATCACACTGACTGAAGGCTCGCAGGTCACGCGTGTCAAACACAAAACGCACATCTCTCACGTTCAGCCGCAGTCTTCACTTTGTATTAACAGGCGGCGACGCGACCAACCTGCTGGAGGCTCATTCAGACGCATGGTTCTCCATCGGTGACGGTGTTGACTCGGGCAGCAACTTACTGTATTAGAGAGCAGTCACGTGATTCCTCGCTAACTGCCGCGCAAACAACCAGTAAGGAAAGGAAACGCACCTCAGGCTGCTCAACAGCCGAGTTGTAGAACGCTCCCAGGTGGAGCTGGGAAAGAAAAGTAGATTTGATTCAGTGGTGACGTCACATTGTCACTCAAAGTCAATGATTTATTTCTTGTTGATAGCCATTGTTTTTTTATATTAAATAGGTCTACTTACTTACTGTATATATATATATATATATATATATATATATTGTCACAGCCTGACCTGTGATCAGACCGTTGTTTGTTGTCTAGTTCCTGATCTGTCACGTGTCTGTCTGATCTATGTGTTTCAGTTCTAGATCGGAGGTGGCTGATTGCTAATTTCGCCAGCACCTGGGAGGCAGCCTGTAAATACTGGGACTGGTCTGATACTGGGACTGGTCTGAAACTGTGCTAGCGTGTAAGGTGAGAGTAGTATGTAGGCCGGATAGCATACTATTCCCAGGGGAAAAAAATGGGGACACCTCTGGCATAGGTCAATGAAGTCACGAATGAAGTCCAATAATAAGGAGGCAGAGAATTTTGTCAAATCTTACTTGGGTGCTGCCCACACAATCAGCTGTGCTGCTCATCCCACAAATGCATGATCCTTAGAAGTTGGACGTCATTGTAAAGGTAAATAAACAGGCTTTCCAACGATATAAAATACAATGCCAATTAGCATTGTAACAACAGAGAAATAAAAGACCAAACACACATTTCCAAACTTTTTTTTATTGGGAACGGGTTTGGGTGCGGTTGTTCTTTAGCTCTCCTCTCATCTCGGCTTTAACTAAACCGATAAAGTACAGAAACAAACACAGTAGGCCTACTGTAATAAGACAACTTTATTAGACATAGAGCGCATACAATCTTGCATGGAGAACCAGCTGGTCAGGTATCCTAGCCACTCGATTAACTAGCAACATACATGACCAGTTTCTAATGATTCCCAGACGATTGCTGAATAACTGCCGAAACCAGTTGCACCCATGCATGCATTCTTCATCAACGTGTGTTTATGAATTCATTCAAACGTTTGCGTGCCAAATATGCCCAAGATGAGTTCATGATGTTTGAGTAGTTTATTATTTGTATTCATTGCGTGTCTGGTAAGGGAAGGAGACGCTTCAAGCCGGATGTTCTGTTTGCAACACGATCTTTGTTTGCATGCACATTCTACATATCGTTTATCAGAATACTTCATATAGCTCAGAGTTTCAGAATCTACTGATCTCATTTGCATGTACAGTGCTTCTGATTTGACCATCATTTACCTTTTATTCATATATCAATAAAATAATCTTCCCTAAGTACTGGAATGAAAATCTTGTATATTATATTAGAATGAATTCGCAACTGGCCTGGAACATAAACTCTAAATGACATTTCGTATATCATCTCCTCTTTCATAAGACATAACTTATATCATGTAGAAAGCCCAGCTAGAACGCAGATCGTGTTCTCCATACATATCTCCTTATCCAAAAAGAACAAAACAAACTTCATTCAAATACAAATAAAAGAAACTCCACATGACGTACACAACGGTTGTCACTTTGAAAAAATGTGTGATATAAATATATGCGCTGCCACTTAGCACTGGCACATAGGATTTAGATTGTATTGTTTTTGCAAATGGATTTTTTCATCAGGTAGTAGTAGAGCATCATTGTCTACACACACTGAAAGTGGGGTATTATGAAACGACATTCTTCTATGTAAATATGTTAATGTTAATATATACAAACAGACTCTTAGTGCATGTACACATCTGTGTGTGTGTGTGTGTGTTGTGCTTTTATACACACACACACCTTCAAGCATTTCAATTACTCTGTGATCACAGAACAAGTCCATCTCCCCCAAAGTGCTAACTAGTTTGTTCATGCTTCAGAACACCGAGGAGGAACGCTCACTCGCACGATACAGCAACCGCACGACCACACCGGTGGCCATCTTTTCCCGGGCGTTAAGCGCGTGGTGCCTCGTTTTTTATTACGTTCCGTTCCATATTCCAAGCAAGAGTCGAATCACACACCCGAAGCCTAGCCTGTGAACTGTGTGAAGTCCGTAACGCGTAAAGTCCACACTCACATCAATATGTAAAACACAAATACTACACAGAACAGTAACCATACCATAGTCATGACTTGTATAAGAGTATTCACCACATGCTTCTGGTGCACAACCAGCAGTAATGTCCGGGGGGGGGGCGGGGGGGCGACCATATCTGTCCATGTCATCAATCATCAGCCCTGATCTCACCCAGATTAGGGTGGGAGCTCCCAGATCAGGGTGAGATCACTGGAGATGGGGGGGGGGGCCCTAGATCAGGGCTGGAGGTGGGGGCCTCCCAGATCAGGGTGAGATCAGGGCTGAAGGTGGGGGGCTCCCAGATCAGGGTGATATCACTGGAGGTGGGGGGCTCCCAGAGATCAGGGTGATGAGATCGCTCGAGGTTGTCCGTGTCAGTAGCAAGTGCGGATGAGCATGACGAAGAGGAAGACCACGGTGATGATGGTCAGAGCTGAGAAGAGGAAGATGAGGCCCGCGAAGACCGGGCTGGACATGGGCAGGATGTACTCGGCCTCAGAGGGAATCATGTTGGACATGCTGAGCATGTAGCCCAGGCTCCAGCCCACACTGGTCCCCTTCACCTGAACACCAGCAAGGGAGGGATGGACCATTAGAGAGGAGTAGGGGGAGTCGGAGTGTGAAATGTGTATATATGATTACATCAGAGTAGTTATCATTGTAGTTTGAAATATATATGATTACATCAGAGAAGTAATCGTAGTAGTTTGAAATATATGCGATTGCATCAAGGAGTAGTAGTAATTGAAATATACTGTATATGATTACATCAAAGAGTATTAATTGTAGTAGTTTGAAATATGTACGATTACATCAGAGAGTAGTAGTAGTAGTTTGAAATATACTGTATATACGATACATCAAAGAGTCGTTGGAGAAGTTGGAAATAATATGCGGTTGAATAAGAGTTGTAAGAATTTTTCGATTACAACAAAGAGTAGTTTGTCAGGTAAAATAGGTTGTTCTCTGGTTAAGATTGTGATGATGGTTTACTTATTTCACTGGGAGTTTTGGTGGCTGTAATAGACTTAGAACGGTTCAAACAGATCATTAAAGCAAAACAACGAGCCAGACAGCGACAGCTATTACCACGCACACCCGCATGTTACTGTACTTATTATTGTACTGTGTTATTTTCAGCTTTCGCAACGGCAATGACTAACACACACACACACACACACACACAGACACACGTACACACGTGTACACACACACACACACACACACACACACACACACACACACACACACACACACACACACACACACACACACACACACACACACACACACACACACACACACACACACACACACACACACACACACACACACACACACACACACACACACACACACACACAGATCGCTGATCGAGTTGGATAATCTGGAGCCCGGGGCGGGGAATATGACTCACACGACAACTCATTTTAGTTGGAAAAAAAACAAAATGTTCCTTCTTACAGTAACAGACATTCATCTTCATTTTTCACATTCTGAAACAGGAAAGGGCACAAGCAGACAGCGGATGACTCACTGCGCTAAAATCGAGGGGAAACTTCGCCAAGAGGGACTCCCTTGTGTGTAACGCTTGGCGATCAACACAAAACACGTGAACGGACAGAACCAGAGGCCACAAATTATGCGGCGACATCGACGACAAAGCCAAGGGAGGCGGTCTTGTTGCGCGCTTCGTGCGTGATATAGGAGGTCTCACACACACACACACACACACACACACACACACACACACACACACACACACACACACACACACACACACACACACACACACACACACACACACACACACACACACACACACACACACACACACACACACACACACCCCCCCAGCTATGGCTCATAACTTCTGAGGGGTCTTCTTTGTAGCAGAGGGGGGTTCCACACCCTCGGGCCACGAGAGCAGAAGAACCGGTCCACTGTCAGCCTGATCTGTAATGTTTTCCCCCCCAAAACTCAGACGGACAGACGCTCTCATTCCGTTTCCACCAAAGATAGAAATCTGTTGAAACTAAACTACGACGACTACTACTACTACTACTAGATAAGATAAGATGAGATCAAACTTAATTAATCCCGAAGGAAATTCTTGTTCCAGAGGTTGCTCAAAAATGACAAAGAACATCAGAATAAAAACTGCCTGATCTGTAATGTTTTCCTGCATTTAGAAGACAGACGGTCTCATTCCATTTCCACCAAAGATGGAAATCTATTGAAACTAAACGACTATTACTTCTACTACTACTACTACTACTACTACTACTACTACAATGAGATGAGATGAGATAAGATAAAACTTGACGAATACCAAAGCAAAATCATACATAAAATACATAAAATAAAAGAATAAAAACGAATGGAATAATAAATGTAAAGTGTATTCGCCTAATAGAAGAACGATAAATCTAAGAAACATTGAGTGAAAAAATTTGTTTTAGTTCTTTTAGTTGTTTTAGAATTTATGTTTAGAAGAATACTGCAGGAGTGAATGGGGAGTAAGCATTCCAATGTACTTGTTACATATGACAATAAATAATCTTGAATCTTGAATCATCTTTTGCCATCGTCCCCCCCCCCCCCCTTACCTCTTTCTCGAAGCTGATGCGTCTCCAGCTCTCCGAGTCGAACTTGTAGCCCTCGGCCAGCAGGGTGAGGACGTAGTGCGAGGAATAGCAGTACGTCCTCAGGTACCGGTCTGAGATCCAGGGCCGGGTCTCCTTCAGCTAAAAATGAAAAAACAAACAAACAAACAAACAAACACACACACACACAATCACAGGTTAGCAAAAACCTGTGAAAACAACCCGTAATCGCACGCCAACGGAAAGTGTTCACCGTGTTATTACACGCATATAACATATTTTTATTCTTCTTATCTTTATGTATGCACCACAGCGATACATTGCTGTCTCTCTCAACAAATGTACGTCGCAAGTCGCTTTGGATAAAAGCGTCAATGTAAATATAAATGCACTGTCTCACAACAACTGCTGCTTTTTCCGTTCCCAAAACCCAAAAGCTCCTCCCCATACGTTAGTTTTTTGCAAAGTTGGGATTCCCTCTCATTCCCGCCTCCGTACCCCACCTCACCCAGGTGGCCGGTTGAGCGCTCACCTCGGTCCAGTCGGCCTGGCAGTAGTCCCGGACGCTGCTGTTGAACTGCTCCATCTCCGTGGTCTCGTTGAGCAGCAGGGCTCTGGCGATGTAGAAGAACCCAGCGTAGGCCTGGGGGGGGGCACACACGGATGCACGGTTCACAGGGGTCAGAGTTCATTCTCATTGCATTCCTCCCCGTCTCCTGTCCTGCCTGCCAGCCACCCATTCCAACCACGCAATGATGGTTTGTGTGTGTCT
This sequence comes from Coryphaenoides rupestris, assembly GCA_002895965.2. Taxonomy (NCBI): domain Eukaryota; kingdom Metazoa; phylum Chordata; class Actinopteri; order Gadiformes; family Macrouridae; genus Coryphaenoides; species Coryphaenoides rupestris. The sequence continues at coordinate 330,493 of PIJE02000299.1, forward strand.
GTGTGTGTGTGTGTGTGTGTGTGTGTGTGTGTGTGTTTGTTTAATGTAACCAATGCATATGTATCATGTGCATGCGTGGTGTGTGATGTGTGTACATGTATGCATGCTTGTGTGTGTGCATGTGTGTACATGCATGCATGTGTGTGTCTGTGTGCGTGTACATGAATGCATGCATGTGTGTGCATGTGTGTGTGTCATGCTTGTGTGTGTGCATGTGTGTACATGCATGCATGTGTGTGTCTGTGTGCGTGTACATGAATGCATGCATGTGTGTGCATGTGTGTACGTGCATGCACCTGTG